>JBBPBX010020882.1:17077-28547 GCA_038048925.1 Garcialebias charrua | reverse complement strand
ATATTTAAATAAAAATATATAGATATACATATTTAAGTATATACACAAATATATATATATACTGTATGTTGTTTTTAGCAATTATAAAGGGAAACCACTAGTTATATTTAAAACATGTAAGGATTGATTATCATTGATCTAGTTCATGTGAATGCTAGGCGTTGATCAAAAAGTTGTTCTTGAAAGGAGGTGAGGGGGCGATTTGCACGTGAGTTCAGTTCAGTTTAAAAGCTAAGAATCCTGGATTGAAAAAGAGCCACTTTTTGAAGCAAAATGTAAAGAAAAGAACATCAGTCGCTTTTAAATACTTAAAAATAATTAAAAGGAGCGTGTTTAAAAATTATTAGAGGATGACTGATACGAGTGGGTGATGCTAATCTTTATAAATCAGGGCAACTGATGCAGATATAAGCACCTTTTTTTTTATAGTCGATATGTATTTCTTTTACCTAACAAAAAAACAAAACAAACAAAAAATTTAAACTGATTGCCTTAAAATAATTTAAAAAAATTCTTAGAAAAACTGGCATTCTTAAAATAAAAATATACAGAAGAAATTTTTTGTTTAAAAATTAAAACAGTTGATTTGGTATGAACATGGCCGATCGCCTAACTTTTACAAGTCTGCTGATTAATCGGTCTATCTCTAAACTTTATACATGTATTTGCCATTAGCTATTACCATGCTAACTTTTCCTAATTGCAAAGACGGCAGGCCTGTGATCAGAAGGTTGCATGTTCAAATCCTCAAACTAACAACAACATCGTAGTTGGTGGGAAAGGTGAACCACCCTCCACCCTCATTTGCACTACTCTGGGAACTTGAGCAAGGCCCTGAACACCCCCATCTGCTCCCCTGGGCACCCTAGATGGCAGCCCTCTGCTCCACTCAGAGGGCTGTGGGAGCTCGGTGGTCTATGGTAGCACCAGGAAGAGCATCTGGCATAAAAAAAAAAAAACAATCTGCAAAGTCTTTGTGCGGGTTAGTTCAATGTGACGACCGCTGTCGAAGTGAGCAGAAGAAAAAAATAACATCTATTTGAAGAAGATTAGATAATTAGAGAAAAAAACATTTCCTTTTGAAGAAATGTGTCCGTCTTTACACTTCTTCTTTCGGCTGCTCCCTCCTTCAGGGGTCGCCACAGCGTAATAACTCGCACAAAGACGTGGCAATTGTTTTTACGCCGGATGCCCTTCCTGACACAACCACAGACCACCGAGCTACCACAGCCCTCTGTGTGGAGCAGAGAGCTGCCAGCTAGGGCGCCCAGGGGAGCAGATGGTGGGGGTTAAGAGCCTTGCTCAAGGGCCCAGAGTGGGGAAGATGAGGGTAGAGGCAGGTGTGGGTGCTTATCCCACCCACATTTTGATGTTGTCGGTACAGGAAGTAGAACCGGCAACCTTCTGATCACAGGTGCACCTTCTCTAAACTCTGCGCCACCACTCCCGATTCACACAATTAATAAATAATAATTGTCATGGGAACATCTGCTGGTACAATCCAGCTGTTAAAGAGCAGCAGTGGGTGCACACATGTATTAACTGATGTGCATTGACACTTTGCACACATTTTCATTTCACATGTACACACATTTAAAAAAATATGTACTTTATGAAGTTATATTTTCCCACAACAAAACAACACATTCATTGGGAATCCTTTCTATAAATGTAATTCCATCCATCCATCCATCTTCTTCCGCTTATCCGGGGTCGGGTCGCGGGGGTAGCAGCCTAAGTAGGGAGGCCCAGACTTCCCTCTCCCCAGCCACTTGGAGCAGTTCCTCCGGGGGAATCCCAAGGCGTTCCCAGGCCAGCCGAGAAACATAGTCCCTCCAGCGCGTCCTGGGTCTTCCTCTGGGTCTCCTCCCGGTGGGACGTGCCCGGAACACCTCACCAGGGAGGCGTCCAGGAGGCATCCTAACCAGATGCCCGAGCCACCTCAACTGGCTCCTCTCGATGTGGAGAAGCAGCGGCTCTACTCCGAGTCCCTCCCGGATGACTGAGCTTCTCACCCTATCTCTAAGGGAGAGTCCAGCCACCCTGCGGAGAAAACTCATTTCAGCCGCTTGTATCCGAGATCTTGTTCTTTCGGTCATAACCCAAAGCTCATGACCATAGATGAGGGTGGGAACGTAGATCGATCGGTAAATTGAGAGCTTTGCCTTTTGACTCAGCTCTCTCTTCACCACGACAGACCGGTACAGCGCCCGCTTCACTGCGGACGCTGCACCTATCCGCCTATCGATCTCACGCTCCAGTTTTCCCTCATTCGTGAACAAGATCCCGAGATACTTAAACTCCTCCACTTGGGGCAGGACCTCCTCCCCGACCCGGAGAGGGCATGCTACCCTTTTCCGGCTCAAGACCATGGCCTCGGATTTGGAGGAACTGATCCTCATCCCGGCCGCATCACACTCGGCTGCAAACCGCTCCAGTGAAAGTTGTAAATCACGAACTGATGAAGCCAGTAGGACCACATCATCTGCAAAAAACAGAGAAGCGATTCTAAGGTCACCAAAACGGATCCTCTCAACACCTTGGCTGCGCCTAGAAATTCTGTCCATAAAAGTTATGAACAGAATCGGTGACAAAGGGCAACCTTGGCGGAGTCCAACTCTCACCGGAAACGAGCCTGACTTACTGCCGGCAATGCGGACCAAGCTCTGACACCGGTCGTACAGGGACCTAACAGCCCTTATCAAAGGGCCTGGTACCCCATACTCCCGGAGTACCCCCCACAGAACCCCCCGAGGGACGCGGTCGAATGCCTTCTCCAAGTCCACAAAGCACATGTAAACTGGTTGGGCAAACTCCCACGCACCCTCCAGGACCCTGCTGAGGGTGTAGAGCTGGTCCAGTGTTCCACGACCAGGACGAAAACCACACTGCTCCTCCTGAATCCGAGGTTCGACTATCCGACGGACCCTCCTCTCCAGAACCCCTGAATAGACCTTACCAGGGAGGCTTAAGAGTGTGATCCCCCTATAGTTGGAACACACCCTACGGTCCCCCTTTTTAAATAGGGGAACCACCACCCCAGTCTGCCAATCCAAGGGAACTGCCCCCGATGTCCACGCGATATTGCAGAGTCGCGTAAGCCAACACAACCCTACAACATCCAGAGCCCTATGTATGTATGTAATTAAGAACAATTAAGATTTTTTTTTTCATATTTATTTAAACTTCTACTGAAGAACGATCAAAACAGGATTCAAGAAATGCTTTGCGGCAGGATTTATTTTCATCCCATCCTGGACTTTGAACTTATCTGCATGAAAATCTCACTTTGACAGATGAGAACTACCGGTAATCCCTCCAGCGTCTCAGCATAACGTTAAAACTCTGTAGTTATGGTAGACTGGAGAACAAACGCAGCAGGCTTCAACGAGCCGAGGCTGAAACTGAAACTGATGCACAGTAGCTTCTTTCTTGGACGCTGACACTCTGAATGCAATACATCAGACACACAGGCGGTGACATTCATGGTTCCACCAGCTTCATGTAGCAAATATAGCTCAGTGCTTCTGTTATTTGACACTTTGTGTGTGAAAAAGAACAAAGAGAGTGAAGGGAAAATCTTACCCCAGAAAGTGTTTTATGTTATTTTATATATAGGAAAAAAAGGAGATATGTGGATGCAGTTAGAGTGAGATGGACGAGGATGACTCGCTGTGGAGACTCCTGAAGAGGGAAAAGCCGAAATAAGTTCTTTTATATAGAAACTTTGATAAAACCCAAATCAATCCATCTTTTTGTTGTAAAGCGCTTTAAACAATCACACTGATCCAAAGTGCTGCACACAGCAGACAAATTAAAACATCAAAGAATAACAGCAGAATCACGATCCCCTGAGGTCGCACTTCATTTTGGGGACGCTCAGAATCAGCTGATCAGCTGATCTGAGAGAGAGAGTGGGAGGTGGAAGGTGTAGCAGCTCTGAAAGGTAGGGCGGGGCGGGGCCGTTCAAGGATTTTAAAAGCAAATAAAATAATTTCAAAATGCTCCTAAAATGTGCAGGCAGCCAGAGGAAACGTGCTCATTTCTGATGTGGTTGGTCACATGTATGCATTGTGCAATATTTTAGGTAAAACAGTTGAGAGTATCTAATCTGGGCTGCGGTTGCTCGATGGTCAGTGCAATGATCTTGTAATCCTGAGGTTGCAGGTTCGAGTCCAGGTTGTGTCAGGAATCCGACGTAAAACAGTCAAATCTTCATGCAAGTTGGCTCGCTGTGGCGACCCCTGAAGAAGGGAGCAGCCGAAAGAACTTTTAGTGTCCCAATAGCCGCAGCTCAGTGAGAGCGTTTATTCAAACAAACTTCTGCCTCCTTTAATGTCTAATATAACTAAACTGTATCAACATTTGTACAGAGATGTCAATTAAAAGGATTAATTTACACGAAATTACTCGTGATAATAATTATTTATGTTTTTACATTCATCTGGAAGGATGTAAGAAAATTTCCCGACAGGGACCACAACCATTCAGGTACAAATAAAACAGATTTACCGTAGGTTAGGTCAATCAGTAAATCAAAAAGGCGTTCAATACAAGATCAACTGGACTTTATTTGTAACAGAAAAACGTTTCAACTCCCATCCGGGAGGCTTTCTCAATTCCATGAACAATAAGATATCATTCTCATTCAGATTTCTTTTTGGGTAAAAATATAAAAACACATATGTTACTGGCCTAATTAAAACGTATAATAATAGTGTTGCATATCATTTAGTTTACCAGTAATATGGCTCTAATTCAGAAAGCAACAAAGTAAAGATGGATGCTGATCAACATTGGACAATAAATATGGATTAATGTGATGTGACGGGGACAGAGGTCTTCCTGTCCACCAGTTCCTCTGAGATATTTCACATCTGAGCATGACAAGCTGTCGCGTTGGAAACAAAGTTGGGGTTTCTGGGAAAGGCTCTAATGTCCTGCCAGTCTAAACATGAGGACTAGGACAGCCAGGCTGTGTGGGAGAGAAACAGCTGCTTTTCACATCTCGCTCTGTCCTCCACACAGCAGGGCCATGTTTCACACTCCAGAGACATCTGTAATGTGGCACAGCTGGATGACAAGGGCTAATTGTTCTGGACGGGGTCTGATTTATGGCAACAAATATGAAAAAGTAATGAAAAAAATTAAGGATTCCCCAAGTTTTTGGTTTTCTCGAGTCTTTCTTGAGACTCCTGTGTCTTTACAATGTTTTTATTACTCTAAACCAGGCGTACAGACTTTTTCAACATGCAGGCTAGGCTACTTTTAAAATGACCAAGTCAAGGCGATCTATAAAAATACAAAACATATACAGTACTTATTTATAAACATATTCAGTGTTCTTTATTTGTACAACATATGTTGATGTACCTTATGAACCTATATTGCACAAACGCTGTACATTTTTTGTCATTACCTTACACTTTTTACACTTTTATACTACTATGCAAAAAACTCAGGACAGTATTACACTTTTGTTATTTCATTTTATGCTTATGTTTATTAAATGTTTAGTGTTTTAGTGTTGGTGTAACTTTTCATACTTTCATACTACTACTATGCAAAAACTACTATGCAAAAACTCAGGACAGTATTACACTTTTATTATTTCATTTTATGCTTATGTTTATTAAATGTTTTAGTGTTTTAATGTTTACTGTTGCACCGAGGGACAGAGAGAAATGCAATTTCAATCCTGTGTATGTCCTGTACATATTGCAGTTTTGACAATAAAGTTGACTTTGACTTTGACTTTGACTCTGATGACGTGCACTGAATGAAGTCAGCCAGGGGTGCATCATCCGGACAGTAGCTGCTGATAGTCAGCATCAAGCACGCTTCCAAATGATCATCAGTCATGGTGGAACGGTATTTGGACTTAATAATCTTCATGTGGGAAAAGGCTGAGTCACATAAATAAGTGGAGGTGAATAATGCAGTCAAGGAGGTAACACATTTCCTCATGCTGGGGTACTTTTCCTTTGTGAGTAAATTCCAGAACTGTCCATGAGCCCTGGTCTTAAGCTGAATGTCAGCTTGTAGAGTCAAAATCTCATCCTCCGCTCCAGATATCGGTAAACACCATCCGAATAAAAATGTGTCACTCACGTCTGTAAACTCATCCAATTACACTCACAGTCCGCGATATCCTTCCAAATTTGCTGGGTCAAATCCTCAGACATGGCTTCACGGTACCGTGTGACCGTA
The DNA here is from genome assembly GCA_038048925.1 of Garcialebias charrua. Taxonomy (NCBI): domain Eukaryota; kingdom Metazoa; phylum Chordata; class Actinopteri; order Cyprinodontiformes; family Rivulidae; genus Garcialebias; species Garcialebias charrua. Next base: position 22,337 of record JBBPBX010020882.1, on the reverse strand, counting down.
CTTCTTGATCCCTGGAGAGCTTTGATCCAAGATAATATTTATGGTTTGTTTTTAAAGTCATGGAACAACGAGTCAGCTGCTTCAACGAATGGCTTTTACCATCTCTCCGTTTGGGAAGGACTTCTTGTGCTTCACAATGACGTGACTCACTCGGATGATGCTCCGGTAGCTGCCGTCGCTGCTGTAAGAAAATAACAGTTGTCCGGATACCTGGGATTTTAGTTCCTTCACTTTTTTCTTTCTCAACTCGTTTTTCAGAAGGAAGTCAGTGTCATAGATTTTATGAACAGTCTGAAAATGCCACTCCACATTTCCCTTCTTTGGAATAGCAATGGTAGACTTGCATATGAGGCAAACACACTTTAGATGTGACAATGTTAAGAATTTGATTTTTTTTTTTTTGCAAAAATATATATAAAATAATATATCTTGTCTAGTGTCAAATTTGTTAATTACATGTCATTCCTTTTTTGTCTTCTTGACTTATTATTATTATTGCATATTTCTCTCTTTTTCTAGTTGCTTATTTAAGGTTTTCTGTTTGAATTGATTTGTTCTGTACAATGGGGGCAGATAGAATGAGATACTCTCTTCATTCTGCCACCCTTCATTTTAAATTTATATTGTATGTCTTGTGTCATGTGTCTATTAAATTGCTGTATTATTTTTTTATTTGAAATGAATAAAATATATTTTTTTTAAATGTGGAGGGAAAAAAGACCTCCTCCTATTCCATTTGGAAATGGTAATCTTTTTGCTGCTTACTTGGTCCAGCTACCCCACCCATTTTATAATCTTTCTACCCCACTCATTTTATACCCTTTCTTGAGCTTAGAAGAAATAAACTGGAGGCTAACTAAACTCGGTAACTTACTAGTTTATGGCGTGGTTGTATGCGCATGTGTACCCCTGTGTCAGGAAAGGTCAGGTCTCAGACTGGCTGCCCTGTATGCAAATCAAGTGACAAATTTCATAGTGAGGATGAACGATAGGTTGATGTCTATTTTTTTTAATGCCATGCAATCTACCCAAACTACCTTTGCAATCAACCGGTAGATCGCGATCCAGGTATTGGGCACCCCTGCTCTAAACCTTTTTTTTATTTTTTATAAATCGATAAGTATTTGTTAAAGACCGTGTAAAGTGAATTTCAATATTTTCTTCAATAAACATTATAAATGTCATAACTGTAATCTTGTAAATGAGTAAAAAGTCTCAAAATTGTAGCTCAATTAATTTTGGAGTTATAGAGCAAACTGTGTATAAAGATATTTCTGTTTCAGGATTTTTTAGGCGTGTTTTAAATGTGACCGCGTTTCGTCACGCGGTCTTCTTAAGTATAGCCCCACCCCCTGCAGCTCCAGCCGTATAAATTCGCCTCGGTGGAGCCGTTCACTCGCGAATCGCAGATAGCATCAGATAGCAATAGCATAGATATTTTGTTCATTGTTAGCTAGCTAATCAATTATGCCTCGTTCGTGCATCTTCCCTGGATGTCGCAATGGTCAGGGCACCCGTACAAATCATAACGTGTTTTTATACCGCGTGGTTTTATACCAAGTATCTGTAATGCCTGGATAGGTCAATGGATAAAGCGTTTGCCTTCCATCCCAAACCTTATGGGTTCAATTCCCGCATGGTACAACTTTTTTTTTTAATTTTTTTATTCATTCCAGATTAAAAACACACAAGAAAACTATTTACAAAAACAGCGTAACTCTTGGAAAAAGTAGCTGCTGTTACAGACAGAACTCAGATAAAAACAGAGCAGGTTTACTGGCTCTGCTGTCTGCCTCTCCACACACAGCTCAGCTGCAGGCCGCAGTACTGCGCTGAAACCACGCCCACGCGCTGACACGCCCCCACAGTTTCAGACCAAGGGAAAATTATGTTTTTTCATGATTTTTGAGACTTAATTTTATAAGGAAAACAATGTTTTTAATCAGTCAGATTTATATGGGTGATTAATAACACATATTTACGCCATGTGACAAACTAAAAACACACATTTAATTTCACTTTACACGGTCTTTAAGTTTATGAATTATTGCCTTGCTGTTAGAGTATTGACTGTGACCTACTCTGGATGCTGGGGCTGTAGGGGTCAGCAATCCTGATGGATGGATCCAAAACTCTGTAGATGACCTACACCAGGAAACACAAAATGCACTCAAGTTACTGATAGAAAGGACTCAAAGTCACGAGTCTTGAAGCCACATATCGTGATGCGCACCAAAAGCTTAATAGGATGCGAGCACAGGATGGTTAGTTTTCAGGGTCGGGGTCATTTAAAGGCCCATTTTGTTGTCTCAATTGCTGATGATGTATAGGTGGGGAGGGTAATGTTTGAGCTCCGAACTCTTTATTTAGCGTTTAGCATAGAATTTAGCGTTTCCAGTTAGAATGTCAGAAGTTTCTCACAGACTCTGACATCGAAACCCAAAATGGCTCCTGTTTTTCCAAAGAAGTGTTGGCTCTGTTTAACTTTTTAATACTTCTGTCAGTTTGGATTTGTTCACATCAGTCATAAACATAGTACAGGTAACCCCCGACCTATGAACGAGTTTGGGACCTAAGAACCGTTCGCAGCTCGATCCGTTCGTAGGTAGGGGGTGAAAATTTTTTTTTTTTTTTAAATTCATTCATTCATTCATTCATTCAACCTTTATTTATCATGCTAACGGAGCGCGCGCACACATTTAAGCATGTACAGTAGTGTACTGTAATGTTAAACATTGCTATTCACATTTACAGAATAAATAAAAATATATTTTCTTACTTTGAGATGGTCATAGCCGACATCTTAGGTTGCCATGCGTTGTTGTTATCAGGCCGAGCAGCGCGACGAGCAAACCACGGGAGCTGCTCGAGGCCTGTGTTAGCTCTCGAGGCCTGTGTTAGCTTCTGCTAGCCAGGCCATGAGCTGGTGTTGGAGCGGCGGTGCGGCCCAATCGGCCATCAATCTGCAGCTGCTTCTCCGCCTGAGACGTCCACAGAGCTCACAGAGCGATTCCAGATAGTAATTAATCCATATGAGGCAATCCTGATCAACAAGTCTTCCAAACCTTGCTGCCTGTAGCCGTGACTAACCCTAAGATGGCTGGCCTCCGGTGACTGGCGACCTTCTTCCTGTTATGACCGACCTTCTTCCTGTTATGACCGGAAGTTGCACAATTATTGCGCAATCATGACAAAAATGATCAGAAATGATCATTTTTTATCATAATTATTATTTATAAAGCCTTTAAAACAACCACAGCTGCAACAAAGTGATGTACACATGAAATTAAGAACATTTAAACACAAAAAAATAATAAAAAAATAAATATATATATATTTTTTTATACAGTAATTTCATATTTTTATTAAATATGATACGTTCGTAGGTCCCGTGGTTCGCAGGTCGATGGGGTCGTAGGTCGGGGGTTTGCTGTAATGTACAACTTTTATTAGTGAGCAACTTGCTGCAGTGTTTCAATGAGTACTACACCACAATGTTATCAGGTCGTGCTGCTATTAATATAAAGGACACAAGAACACAATAAAGATGGGTTGAATTGGAAATCCAGTGTTGGAGCTAAAGGGAACAAAGCACCTCAGATTGTTTTACAATTTTCTAGCATTGTGCCCAGAACTGGCTGGACTTGAGGAATGAGACATTTGTAGCTCATGTCCAGGAGTTAATCAGCTGATTAGGGTGCGACACCAAGAGTTTATTATTGAAGCTCTTCACAAATTCTAACTTTCTGAGACACTTAGATTTTTCATTATTTTTAAATCATAATAGTCAAAATTACAAGAAATAAAGGTTTGAAATATTTCACTCTGTGTTATAAATCTATGAAATATATAAGTTTCACTTTCTGAAATGACTGACAAAAAAAAAACTGAAAAGTTTCCTCAATATTATAATTATTGGTGGCACGGTGTCTCAGTTGATAGAGCTGCTGCTTCTCAGCAAGAAGGTTGCTGGTTCAAATCCTGGACCGGAACCTTTCTGGGTGGTGTTTGCATGTTCTCTCCGTGCATGCATGGTTTTTCTCCGGGTTCTCCGGTTTCCTCCCACAGACCAAAAACATGCATGTTAGACTAAATTGTCCCTAGGTGAGACAGAGTGAATGGTTGTTTGTCTCTTTTGTCTCTATGTGTCCCTGTGAAGGACTGGAGACCTGTCCCCCGCATCCTGCACAGTGATGGTTGGACATGGGCACCAGTGACATACACAACCCAAAAAGGAAGAAGCGAGTAAAGCTAATGGATGGATGGATGGATGGATAGATGGATGGATTCTAATTATTTTAGATGCACCTGTACATGTAGATGTGAGTTCAAGAAGCGCTGATGTAATATGGATAAAGAAGGAAGTTCTTACCTCTCCTTCTGTTGAAGGCTCAATGTCAGAGTAGCGGGACTCACAGATGACGTCGTTGATGTTCTGCAGGGGACCCTGCGATACTCCAGAGAACAAATCTGCACAGTCATGGGCAAAGTAGCGATAGGTCCGCCAGGTACGACCAAAATCAGCTGATCGCTCTATAAGCATGGCTGCTGGACGGAAAGTCTGCAAGAACAGGATTTCAAATCTTCTTTAAGCAATTTTTACAGCTAAAAGTATTTTAAAATTCAAATCTGTTCGCGTCTTACCTTAAATGTCATAATCAAATGAGTGAAATGAAACTCTGCCTCGAGATCCAGCTGAATAAAAACATCTGCCTTTCCTGAAGAAGGCAGTAAAAAAAAACCAGATGAGTGGACTTCTTGAGTCAATAATTATTAAATCATCTGTAAAATTTTCCATCTGCATGTTCAGTTTCTTCCAGCTGGTGACATATAATCATGGCCAGTGGCAGTAAGTGAAGTTGTAAACATGATTTTGGTTTGAGGGATGGCTTCTTGACAGAAAAAAGCTGCTCACTTTGCAGAAAAACTGAAGAGAGGCTTGAACAGCCCACACACTCGCTGAGCTCCTCGTTTTATTTGAAGGGCCTCTCAACTCTGAGAAGGACTTTCACTCCTGTTCTCTGTGCCTACTCTGCAGCTCAAAGCGGGGGCTTCCCATTTCTGCATACCAGCACATAAAAAGCACTTTTTTTTTAACAACTTAACTCATAGCAAACCTTCAACCTTGAAACTGCTGATGTAAAAACAGAACACAAGTTTTATGTGCACATGAAAAACAAGGCCAACAGATAAAATACTCTGGCAGATACTTTGTGAGAACACATGTACCTGCATTTAACTTAGAATAAAAAAACTATAT
>JBBPBX010020882.1:4016-16971 GCA_038048925.1 Garcialebias charrua | reverse complement strand
TATATATATAAATAAAAAGATCAGCCAGGGTTTATGGGTAAGGACTTTTTGGTCCACACTATTATACAGATGCACCTGATTGCCAGTTCCATAATAACAAATGATCCATTAGGATGAAAAATATTTTAATGTAATAGTACAAAACATAATATGGATTTTCTTATTGAAACCATTGTTGGTGCATGTGTGCAGTTTGTGAAACTTTGAAGTCTTAGCATTCTTTCTTTATGCAGACGATATGGTTGTTTATTGTTGAGCTAAAACAGTTGCTAATATTTTCCAGCTTTTACAATCTGTATTCGACTTCATCCAATCAGACTTGTTCCGTCTCACGCTGGTGTTAAACGCTGATTAAACCAAAGGCATAATGTTTTCAAACAGAAAGTTGGTGCCAGCAGTCCTTCCTCCTATCTTATCTATGAAAGGTCTTCCTATTGAGTTTGTGGATTCTTACAAATATTTGGGAATCTTGGGCGATGCACATCTTTTTAAGCTGCATTTCCTGCGGGATCACTAAAGTTTTGTCTTATCTCCTCTTATCATATCTTATGTCAAAAACTTGATAAACAAACTGAAATTAAAACTGGGTTTCTTTTTTCAGAAATAGATCTTGCTCTACTTTCCTATCGGCCATGACTACGGTGACATTATTTTCATGAATGCTCCTGCAAGCACCTTGCAGATGTTGGATGTTGTCTACCATGATGCGCTAAGATTCATTACTTGTAACCCATCACTGCACTCTGTATTCATTAGTCATTATTAACCATGCAGACTCTAACACTGGTACATTTTCATATTTAAATCCCTCCTTGGTCTGATGCCTTCTTATATCTCCTCCTATATGTCACTTCTTCAGTGCAGTTACAGCGTGCGCTTGCAAGACATCATTACCTGCAGCGTCCCCACAGTGCGGACTGATTTCAGCCAAAAGGGCCTTCTCTTTGCTCCTGTAACCCATAACACCTTGCAACAACTGAAGCTCTCGAATTTGACCTCTCTGAGGGATTTTAAACAATTGTTAAGTTCAACGCAGACATCAACGCAGACATGTTCCTGTTTTTAGTATTTTACCTAGTTTCATAATGAAGCTTGTTTTTAATAGTTTTATATCACCACTTTTACTTACTTTTTATTTTATAAGCATTTTGTGGTTACTTACGGTATTTTTGTGTGTACCTCATCTGTGTTATTTGTTTAAAACAGGTCACTCTTGAAAACGAGACCTTGTGGCTCAGTGAGACAAACCTGTAGAAATACAGGTTCATTGAATGACAAAAAAAAAAACATGTCATCTGGACTAGTTTCTTTAAGCAATAAACATTTTGTCCCCCATCCAGAGGACTTCCTCAGTCTACGGCCTGCCAACCAGATCTGTCCCATAGGTAGCCTTCACTGCTGTGTTTCAAGCCAACCTCCTCTTGGAATCTCAGAAATAGGCTTTTTACAGTAAAAGTCTATTTTAAGACTGAGGAAGTCCTCCGGATGGGAGTATGAAATGTTCCTTACTTAAAGAAGCTGGTCCAGATGACACAATTTAACCTTTTTTGTTGTTACCTACCTGGATGGTAGAGCTTACAAACATATGATTTAAATAATGTTGTGTTTTGCACTTTGGTGTTATGTTTTGCAATTAAACAAGTTTATTGGAAGCATCTGACATGAAAAAAACTAAAATCTCTAGTTCTGAAGGACTATTCAAGGTGTGAACTAGATTTTACGCTTGGACTGATTATAATCAGCTTCAACTGAATCGTTATTTTAATTTTGTCTCAATTATATCACTTTATTTTTTCTGTTATGTTCTTGAATCATTTCTGTTGTGAACCTATGGTAAATGGTAAATGGAGCTTACTTATATAGCGCTTTCTAGCCCCCTGTGAGGAGCCCCAAAGCGCTTTACAATACCAACCATCCACCCATTCATACACGCATTCATACACCGGTAGCGGCAGACTGCCATGCAAGGCATGCATGGACATAATGTTTAAACGTTTGTAAAAAGATCAGATATTTTAGTCATCTTCTTCTTCTTTCAGCTGCTCCCTCCTTCAGGGGTCGCTACAGCGAACTAACTCACAGGAAGACATGGCGATTGTTTTTACGCCGGATGCCGTTCCTGGTACAACCACAGACCACCAAGCTACCACAGCCCTCTGTGTGGAGCAGAGAGTAGCTGACTAGGGCGCCCGGGGGAGAAGATGATGGGGGTTAAGGGCCTTGCTCAAGGGCCCAGAGTGGTGCAAATGAGGGTGGAGGCAGATGTGGGTGTTTCACCTTTCCCGCCCACATTTTGTTGACGTTAGTACAGGGAGTAGAACTGGCGACCTTCCGATCACAGGACCACCTTCTCTAGTCCCTGCGCCACAACTAGGCCTGTCATGATAATACATTTTGCTGGGAAATTAATTGTCTTAGAAATCATTGCCATAAATGATAATATAGTTTGAAATTTGACAATAATTTGTTATTATTGTCAAACTTGAGAAGAAATGTTTGTTAATTTTAATTTGAGTGTAGTGCCTTTTTTGACCACTGGATGGCAGTATAAGACTGTTTGAACCAAAGGATGGATAGTGAGGGAGCGAGCAGCGTGTCTCTTTAAGAAAAATGGGAGGGAGGCCCCTTGACGTGACATGAGCTGTCTCTCGTTTCTGTTTTCCGGTTCTCAAAATGTCGAACGCTCTGTGATTTGAACTCTTTAGCACAGCATTTTTCACACAAAGATTTTAATTATAAATAAATAAAAATAAAAATCAGTAAACAAGTTCTCAGCTTCTTTTTGTCGAGAAAAAACACTTTTTAGACGAAGGCACGAGTTTCAACTGTGAATTTTGGAGCTTCGACAAGACGGAGGTTTTTTCCCCGAGGTCGACCTGTTAGCTTAGCTCGTAGCAGGGTCATCCGGTGTCTTCAGAAAGAGAGAGACATGAAGAAACGATAAAGCCGATAAATGAAAATGAGGTTGATAATTTTCATTTATCATGCGATTAATTGATTTAGTGTTTATCGTGACAGGCCTAGTCAAAGAGGCTAAGATTTGGAGCTTTGCTAGCAGAGAATTTCTTATTTTATTTGCCTAGTTTGGCTTCAAATAATAATCACGCAACAGAAAATGAGCTAATTGTCTAAACATATCTTCTTAAACCTACTTCTGATAAAGAGTCTGCATGTTTCCAAAAAACCCAACCAACACAATCAAACCCCTGTCTCTCAAACCCAATAGGCCCCGCTGTGTGCTCCATGTAACTGCCACACGGACGCCATGGAAAATCAGGAGTAAAAATAGTCACTTTACTTCCCGTGCCCCTTGGTCCTCTTCAGTTTCTCTCTGGTTCTATTCTCGGTTTTGGTGCTGCACAAAGTTGTCATCAACAGAACTCCATTACCGCCGCAGGATTCTTGAACCAGTGTTTTGTTAACGAGCCAATCATTCACAGCAGAGCATAAAATACATTTGTTAAAATGTGTCCCCGACTAAGCTGAATCGTCTGATTCTGTCCTAAATGTTCCTTTCACTTTTATCTTTTGGCTGAGAATGAACTTTGCTCATTCTGCTTCCCGTCTCTCTAATAAGATGTCGTAGGAGCTCTAGGCTGATCTGTAGCTGGAGGAAGGATGTGGGACACAGCCTGCTCATGTGGAAACTTTGTACTAATGCTAAAGGTCTCTTGAGCTGCCAGTCACTTTAAGCTTTTGGTTTTAATAAACTTTTATATTTTACTTTTTACCTTTCATTCTCTTGCCAACTTGTTCTTCAGAAACTCCAAATCACCCACTTTATTCTTTCTTTCACTTTTCTTAAAATTATGAATATAAATATTTTTAGATTTTGACTAAATATCAGTGCCTAAATGTTCCAGCCGTACAGTTTTTATCAGTCAAAAACCAAATTTAAAAGCCAGCTTGCTGAGGAGAATGCAAGCATCACTTCACTTCATGTTCAATGTTTTAGATAGCAATTCATTTGAATCAGCACTAAATACTTTACAATTGATCCAACAGTTTTTAAACTATTTTTTATTTGATTTTAATTGTTTTTTGTTGAATTATTGCAGTCTATCTAAAACAGGTCTCTCTTGTAAACGAGTCCTTGTGACTCAATGGCACTAACTTGTATAAATAAAGGTTGAATGACAATACTGTAAAGTGCGCAGTTAAGACAAATCAGTTGTTAAATATGAGGCATAAACTTGGTCATATTTGATGATGACCCAAAAATAAAAAGCAATTGACCCTGCAATGAATAAAACAAGAAAGTCTTTTTGACGAGGGTTTACCAAAATTATATTTAACACAAAGCAAATGAGGAAAGGAGAACTCCAAGGCCAGGGTCAAGAAGATATGTATTTATATCAACTTATTTAACCAAATATGTTTCCTAGGAAGGAAACACAGACATCCCTCCTCCACACGACACTCTCCAGCTCCTACTAAGATCCCACAGTATTCCCAGGCCAGACTAGGTACATAAAGTACTGTGCAGTCCCTCCAGTGCATTCTGGGGATGTGCCCAGGAGGCAACCTGGGATGATGTTAGAACCACCTCAGCCCAGTTTGATGTGAAAAAGCCGCAGCTCTACTTGAGCTCCCCAACATGACCACCCTAGAGAGGAAGCACATCTCAGCTGCTTGTGAACATATTCTTGCTTTTTCACCCATGATACATCACTCATGATCATAGGTGAGGGCTGGAACGTAGATGGAGCAGTAAAGTGAGCCTTTCAGCTTATTTTTCACATCCACAGACCAGAGCAATGCCCTCATCTTTGTCAACAAGGCACCGATCCTTATGAACAAGACCCCCAGATACTTGAATTCCTCCACTTGAGACTCATCCCTGACCGGAAGGAGGGTGTTCAGCCTTTTCTGGTTGAGAACGTTGGCCTCAGACAAATATTTAAAGGTAATTCAGCTTAAAATTAACACATTGGTCCTGGCAACAAACACTAGATATTTTGTTTCATGTAAAGTTGTGTTACTTCATACAATACCACTCTTCAACCCCCTCCCCAACAAAACACTACAGTAGTCCCTCACCACTTCGCGGTTTGTTTATCGCGGACTCGTCCTATCCTGGTTTTTCAAAATAAGATTGGACATGACACACAACTGGCTGAATGATGGATGACCCGCACGATGGGCATGGAATATTTATTTAAAATAAAATATTTTTTAATTATTTAGCATTTGTGCTGCCCACACTGCAGGATAAACTTCCTGCTGCAGCTGATCAGCTGTTCACTATTCAGAGCAGAGAAGGGGGCGTGGCCAAGAGCGCTTGCAGGTGGCAAAGAGCAGAGGAGGCAGGGAGCTGACATCATGACATTCTGTGTCTTTTAGAGCATTTAGAAACATTATGTGAATGGAGCCTGCTGGGGAGGAGGGAGGCAATTCAACTCACTCCTTAACTGTGTTAGGATAGGCTAAGTGCTTGGTGACTGTACAGTACTGTACATTTATCTATTTATTAAATATATATATATTTTTTATATTATTTTTATAAATAGATAAATGTACAGTACTGTACAGTCACCAAGCACTTAGCCTATCCTAACACAGTTTTTAAAGATGAAGGAGTGAGTTGAATTGTCTCCCTCCTCCCTAGCAGGCTCCATTCACATAAAGGGAGCTACTTTCACTTTATGTGAAAGGGAGACAATTCAACTCACTCCTTCATCTTTAAAAACTGTGTTAGGATAGGCTAAGTGCTTGGTGACTGTACAGTACTGTACATTTATCTATTTATAAATAAAAATAAATAAAAAATAAATATAGGGGTCGGGTGCATTGTGGAATGGGTGGTGGCCGAGGGCGGGGACCCTGGCGGTCTGATCCTCGGCTACAGAAGCTGGCCATTGGGACATGGAATGTCACCTCTCTGGTGGGGAAGGAGCCTGAGCTAGTGTGTGAGGTTGAGAGGTTCCGGCTAGAAATAGTCGGACTCACCTCAACGCATGGCTCTGGCTCTGGAACCAGTTTCCTTGAGAGGGGTTGGACACTCTTCCACTCTGGAGTTGCCCCTGGTGAGAGGCGCCGAGCAGGAGTGGGCATACTTGTTGCCCCCCATCTTGGTGCCTGTACGTTGGGGTTCACCCCGGTGAACGAGAGGGTAGCCTCCCTTCGCCTACGTGTGGGGGGACGGGCTCTGACTGTTGTTTGTGCCTATGCGCCAAACGGCAGCGCAGATTACCCACCCTTTTTGGAGTCCTTGGAGGGGGTATTGGAGGGTGCGCCTCCTGGGGACTCCCTTGTTCTGCTGGGGGACTTCAACGCTCACGTGGGCAATGACAGTGAGACCTGGAGGGGTGTGGTTGGGAGGAACGGCCCCCCTGATCTGAACCCGAGTGGTGTTCTGTTGTTGGACTTCTGTGCTCGTCATGGATTGTCCATAACGAACACCATGTTCAGGCATAAGGGTGTCCATATGTGCTCTTGGCACCAGGACACCCTAGGTCGTAGTTCAATGATCGACTTTGTTGTCGTCTCATCTGATCTGCGGCCGCATGTCCTGGACACTCGGGTGAAGAGAGGGGCGGAGCTGTCAACTGACCACTACCTGGTGGTGAGTTGGCTCCGATGGTGGGGGAGGATGCCGGTCAGACCTGGCAGACCCAAACGTATTGTGAGGGTCTGCTGGGAACGTCTGGCAGAGTCTCCCGTAAGACGGAGCTTTAACTCCCACCTCCGGGAGAGCTTTGAACACGTTCCGAGGGAGGCGGGGGACATTGAGCCCGAGTGGGCCATGTTTCGCGCCTCTATTGTCGAGGCAGCTTATCGGAGTTGTGGCCGCAAGGTTGTTGGTGCCTGTCGTGGTGGCAACCCTCGAACCCGGTGGTGGACACCGGCGGTGAGGGATGCTGTCAAGCTGAAGAAGGAGTCCTATTGGGCCTTTTTGGCCTGTGGGACCCCGGAAGCAGCAGATAGGTACCGGCAGTCCAAGCGGCATGCGGCTCGGGTGGTTGCTGAGGCAAAAACTCGGGCGTGGGAGGAGTTCGGAGAGGCCATGGAGAATGACTTCCGTACGGCTTCGAGGCGATTCTGGTCCACCATCCGGCGTCTCAGGGGGGGAAAGCGGTACGCGACCAACACCATTTATGGTGGGGATGGCGTGCTGTTGACCTCAACTCGGGATGTTGTGAGTCGGTGGGCGGAATACTTCGAAGACCTCCTCAATCCTACTGGCACGTCTTCCACTGAGGAAGCGGAGCCTGGGGACTTTGGATCGGGCTCTCCAATCTCTGGTGCTGAGGTCGCCGAGGTGGTTAAAAAGCTCCGCGGTGGCAAGGCTCCGGGGGTGGATGAGATTCGTCCTGAGTTCCTTAGGGCTCTGGATGTTGTGGGGTTGTGTTGGCTTACGCGACTCTGCAATATCGCGTGGACATCGGGGGCAGTTCCCTTGGATTGGCAGACTGGGGTGGTGGTTCCCCTATTCAAAAAGGGGGACCGTAGGGTGTGTTCCAACTATAGAGGGATCACACTCTTAAGCCTCCCTGGTAAGGTCTATTCAGGGGTTCTGGAGAGGAGGGTCCGTCGGATAGTCGAACCTCGGATTCAGGAGGAGCAGTGTGGTTTTCGTCCTGGTCGTGGAACACTAGACCAGCTCTACACCCTCAACAGGGTCCTGGAGGGTGCGTGGGAGTTTGCCCAACCAGTTTACATGTGCTTTGTAGACTTGGAAAAGGCATTCGACCGCGTCCCTCGGGGGGTTCTGTGGCGGGTACTCCGGGAGTATGGGGTACCAGGCCCATTGATATGGGCTGTTAGGTCCCTGTACGACCGGTGTCAGAGCTTGGTCCGCATTGCCGGCAGTAAGTCAGGCTCGTTTCCGGTGAGAGTTGGACTCCGCCAAGGTTGCCCTTTGTCACCGATTCTGTTTATAACTTTTATGGACAGAATTTCTAGGCGCAGCCAAGGTGTTGAGAGGATCCGTTTTGGTGGCCTTAGAATCGCTTCTCTGTTTTTTGCAGATGATGTGGTCCTATTGGCTTCATCAGCTCGTGATCTACAGCTTTCGCTGGAGCGGTTTGCAGCTGAATGTGATGCGGCCGGGATGAGGATCAGTTCCTCCAAATCCGAGGCCATGGTCTTGAGCCGGAAAAGGGTAGCGTGCCCTCTCCGGGTCGGGGAGGAGGTCCTTACCCAAGTGGAGGAGTTTAAGTATCTCGGGATCTTGTTCACGAATGAGGGAAAACTGGAGCGTGAGATCGATAGGCGGATAGGTGCAGCGTCCGCAGTGAAGCGGGCGCTGTACCGGTCTGTCGTGGTGAAGAGAGAGCTGAGTCAAAAGGCAAAGCTCTCAATTTACCGATCGATCTACGTTCCCACCCTCATCTATGGTCATGAGCTTTGGGTTATGACCGAAAGAACAAGATCTCGGATACAAGCGGCTGAAATGAGTTTTCTCCGCAGGGTGGCTGGACTCTCCCTTAGAGATAGGGTGAGAAGCTCAGTCATCCGGGAGGGACTCGGAGTAGAGCCGCTGCTTCTCCACATCGAGAGGAGCCAGTTGAGGTGGCTCGGGCATCTGGTTAGGATGCCTCCTGGACGCCTCCCTGGTGAGGTGTTCCGGGCATGTCCCACCGGGAGGAGACCCAGAGGAAGACCCAGGACGCGCTGGAGGGACTATGTTTCTCGGCTGGCCTGGGAACGCCTTGGGATTCCCCCAGAGGAGCTGCTCCAAGTGGCTGGGGAGAGGGAAGTCTGGGCCTCCCTACTTAGGCTGCTACCCCCGCGACCCGACCCCGGATAAGCGGAAGAAAATGGATGGATGGATGGATGGATGATATATATATATATATATATATATATATATATATATATATATATATATATATATATATATATATATATATATATATATATATATATATATATATATATATATATATATATATATATATATATATATATATATATATATATATATTAGGGGTGTAACGGTACGCTAAAATCACATTTCGGTTCGGTTCAATTACAAGGAGGGCTCGGTTCGGTTTATTTTCGGTTTATTTTCGGTACAAAAAAAAAAGACAAAATAAAGACTTACAAAATGTTTATTTTGAAAATATGCCAAAAATATGTTTGTATTGTATTGTAGTAATAAATAAAAGTGACCCATTTGGATGATATTTTAAATAAACAGCACTCTACAATAAATAAATTATATTAAAAATAATAAAAATCTTAATGAATACAATAACAGTCAGAACCAGAACAATAAGCAGCAACAGACTGTTTACAATCTTAACTAATAAAGTTTTTGTCCAGTAGCACCAGTGTGGCTGTATTTGTCCTCATTACTCACAACCTCTTCTTGGTGGGACTGGTCCTGGAACAGTTCCAGAGTTCAATTCAGTCATCACACACTTCTTAGCTGCAGCAGGTGATCTCTGGTGGATTTCCCTGAAGTGGAAGGAGAGCAGCTACCTCTGTAACTGGAAATACTGGAAATAAAACACAGAGGTAAAAAAATAAGTTAATAAGATTATAATTTTAAATAATAATAAATTATAAATAATAATTATAATAAAATAACAATACCTCTTGAACGGTTGAATATCTCACTCATCATCAGGGCAGGGTTTAAATCAGCTCCAGGACTTGTTGACCATCAGTTTTAGTTTTTTCATAAAGAGCTGAACTTTTTGACTTAAGTGTTGACGTGATGGATGTCTCATAGCAAGGATCAACTGTGCATTAAAAACTTTCAGACTTAGATTCAGAGCTTTAAAAACTCATACAGTTTGTGTTATTGATCTGGACCCATCTAAATTACCTGATGAAGTTGTTTAAATGCAGCTGTGTTGTTAGCGCACTTTGTAGAAGTTGTTTAAATGCAGCTGTGTGGTTAGCGTACTTTGTAACAGCTCGTTCACGTTCTGATGACGTAGTTTCCAGCGCGTTCACGTTAGACGTGTTGCTGCTGCAGATCCAGTCTTCATGAAAAAACGTCCACACACACAGCTTTGTGCGCTCGTCTTTTAACAAGAAAACCATAACGTTAACAAACAGGAAACCGCAGCGAGAAGCTAACGGCTAATGCTGCGCGTGCTGCGAGATAATAGCTCCGTGCTGAAACGCGCCCAGGAAATTTTGTTCCGCGGCGCACATATTAACATTCAATGAGTGAAAAAATAACCGTTTCGGTACAGCACGTTCGGTTCGGTCCACCTCCGTACCTTTTCGGTTCGGTACACCAACTACAACCGTTACATGCCTAATATATATATATACATATATATATATATATATATAATTTTTAAAAAAATTTAATTATATATACAGGTAGTCCCCGACTTACGAGCGCTCTTACATACGAGGTCCCGGACTTACGAGCTGGCGAAAGAGAAGTAAATTTGTAAAAAATACAGCACTTTTTTGTGTTTTTAGATGAAAGTGTGTTAGCTAACCGTTTGGAAACACGTTTCCGACCATGTTTATGAACTAATATGAACGTTTTTGATGAAAAACGAGTGTTCGTAGTAGCGCTAGCATAAATGTTCCAACTTACGAGTGAAAATCCGGACTTACGAGAACACGTGCTTCGTGTTCCAACTTACGAATTTTCGTGTTACGAGCAACTCACAGGAACGGAACTCGCTCGTAAGTCGGGGACTACCTGTACGGTACTTGGGATGCACCGATCCACTTTTTTTTTAAACTTCCGATCCAATCCCGATACTTAAATCTGGATATCGGCCGATACCAATCCAGTTCTGATATCATCATTATCATTGATTTTATGGATCGGAAAATAAGGCAGTTTGGATCGAAAATCCGATACGTAAATTATGCTGGTATCGGAGGCCAATACCGATACCGGATCGGATCGGCCCCTTCCCTAATATATATATAAATGATAAAATAAAATACTACTTACTACTTGTACTTTTAAAATAAAGTTCAGTAGCAGGACAGTGTTCACTGTGAACTTCCCATGAAGTTGCATGAGACTAGAGCCAAACATGTCTGTTTGATTAAACAAAATAAAAAGGCTCTCCTGCAACACAAACTAGACATTTTCTTTTTTTAATCTAGGTTTACTTAAACACTTGAGTTTCAGACCAACTACAGCATTAGCTCATGTCTATTTTCAGATAGTTGAGAGTAAGTTGAACTGTCACAAAGTCTGCTAACCATTCTCAGACTGCCACCAGGACTTCTTGCGGTGAGGTTTGAAGGTGGTGATGACGTTCTCTATCCGGTGGTTGATGGTGTTGTAGACGGGGTCGTACGGTCGCCGGGAGTCACACTCGAAACACTTCTTCTCATCCTGCAGCAGGACAGAATCCCGTCACATTACACGATCAAAAGTAGAAGAGCTCGCCGGAAAACAACATTAAGTAGAATCTAACAACACTGGACGTCACCTGTAAATGACTGACGATGCAGTAGGGCTCTTTTCGTCTCATGCCGCATGTGGATGAGGCCTTCAGGTTTTTCTCTCTTCCAACCAACAAGTCTCCAGTTGCTGGGTAACAGCTGCCGTGGGCACAGCCGTGGGCTTGGTCCGGCTCCTGGCCAACCGTGGCAGCCAGGCCTGGGACGAGGGAAACAGGAAATGAATTACAGTGAACAGGAAGTACAACGCAGATGGACATCGTTTTCTAACCAATGAACAAAAGCTGGCACATAAAGTGAACCTAATTATTAGTAGGGGTGCGAATCTCTCAGTGTCTGGAGAATCGATTCGATTCCGATTGTTGGTGTCACGATTCGATTCAAAATCGATTTTTCGATTCAGAAACGATTTTCGATTCAGAAACGATTTTTCTATTAAAATGGTCACAAATTTAGTTTCAGTTTTGTAAGCTGAAAGGAATAAACAACAATGTAAACAAATGGAACATTTATTTAAAACAATAATTTTAAACTGAAAACATTAAACAAAAATGTAAACAAATAGAACATTTATTTAAAACAATAATTTTAGGTTCTGTACTGTATCAAATTTTTTGCATCGTTTGATATTTATACCAAAAATAGGAACAAATAATACAGGAATGCATTAAATTCTGTAACTTAAATAACTAGTATTATGTTAGCATTTTTCTCTGTTACTTATAGAAGATAAGCCGGAAAAGGGTAGCATGCCCTCTCCGGGTCGGGGAGGAGGTCCTGCCCCAAGTGGAGGAGTTTAAGTATCTCTGGATCTTGTTCACGAATAAGGGAAAAGTAGAGCGTGAGATCGATAGGCGGATAGGTGCAGCGTCCGCAGTGAAGCGGGCGCTGTACCGGTCTGTCGTGGTGAAGAGAGAGCTGAGTCAAAAGGCAAAGCTCTCAATTTACCGATCGATCTACGTTCCCACCCTCATCTATGGTCATGAGCTTTGGGTTATGACCGAAAGAACAAGATCTCGGATACAAGCGGCTGAAATGAGTTTTCTCCGCAGGGTGGCTGGACTCTCCCTTAGAGATAGGGTGAGAAGCTCAGTCATCCGGGAGGGACTCGGAGTAGAGCCGCTGCTTCTCCACATCGAGAGGAGCCAGTTGAGGTGGCTCGGGCATCTGGTTAGGATGCCTCCTGGACGCCTCCCTGGTGAGGTGTTCCGGGCATGTCCCACCGGGAGGAGACCCAGAGGAAGACCCAGGACGCGCTGGAGGGACTATGTTTCTCGGCTGGCCTGGGAACGCCTTGGGATTCCCCCGGAGGAGCTGCTCCAAGTGGCTGGGGAGAGGGAAGTCTGGGCCTCCCTACTTAGGCTGCTACCCCCGCGACCCGACCCCGGATAAGCGGAAGAAGATGGATGGATGGACTTATAGAAGATTATTGTTTGAATTGATTGTTTGAACTTGTTTTGTTTTTGAAAAAAGTGGCAGATAAAATAAGATTTATTCTTCTTTCTGCCACCTTTCATTTTATGTATTCTTTCATATACTTTGTTATATGGCTTTATTTTCTTTATGTTTTGGGTTTTCATGTAAAAAAAAATATATATATATATATATATAT
>JBBPBX010020881.1:8130-42932 GCA_038048925.1 Garcialebias charrua | reverse complement strand
CTGATAGACCTCACGTCTGACATATATCATTTTTAAACAGTAAATCATCCAAAACCCTCATTAAATGACTCTCCTCTATTAAAAACAAACAACAGATCGTACCTGATTGCGCCGACATAATTTAAAAATACCTAAATAGCACCCCGTGTTGACTCGGTAGCTATGCTAATGTCTGTTAGCAAGCAGATGTCGGCTGATAGACCTCACGTCTGACATATATCATTTTTAAACAGTAAATCATCCAAAACCCTCATTAAATGACTCTCCTCTATTAAAAACAAACAACAGATCGTACCTGATTGCGCCGACATAATTTAAAAATACCTAAATAGCACCCCGTGTTGACTCGGTAGCTATGCTAATGTCTGTTAGCAAGCAATGTCGGCAGATAGTCCAGGTCACGTCTGACATATATCTTTTTTAAACAGTAAATCATCCAAAACTCTCATTAATAGACTCTCCCCAAATAAAAACAAACAACAGCTCGTACCTGATAGGCAGTAAGATGGTCGCTGCAGACATAGGACTCTCAGTAGGAACCCATCGGTCACAAGATCTCTGTACTTCCATTCTAGGCAAAGTTTCTCATCTTTTGGGAATTTGTGAAGGCTCACTTGTTCACTGCTGATATTAGAACACCCAAATGCGCGACAACGTGACAGCATTTTTCAAGTTACACCAAAAAAAAAAAGAGTCGATCTTTCACCAAACAAAGGGGCAAGCCAGGCTCCGCCTTATGCCCAGTGCCCACGTGTACGTCACATGAAGATTTGCATAAATTCACGGGGCGTGTCCCAGATAATTCATGGTAAAAAATTACCATAAATTGGAATGAAATTTTAATATATTTATAATTTATTATGCAAAAACGACCAGAGCTCAATGATATAAGATATATATGTTCTGACAAATATTCAAATTTACAAAATCATGTCACAATCCCTTTAAAGATGAGTACAGTACTGTACATTTGAAATGTGTATGGTAAAAAATGTTGTAGAAAACAGTTCATGTGAGCATATTTTATTTCTACTAGATAAATGAAATAGGATCCAAAAGAGTTTCACTACTTACATTATGGTTCCTCCATCAGGATGCTGAATGTCACGGTGTCAGTGACTGTGCACACCGAGCTGGCTGAGCTGTCACAGCTGTAAACAAAGCTGTAAACAACAAACTACAGGAGACCCCCCCACACACACACACACACCTCGCCTGCTTTTTGACACGCAAACCCAGCTTTGATCTTCTGATCTGTGGATCTTTGCTCGTCACTCACTGTCACCGTACGAAACAGGATCAAGGCGTCCGTTTCAACAGAAGCAGAACAAAATAAAACACTGACAATGAGAATCAACAGGCGCAGGTTGATGCAAAAATGTTTTCAGTTTTAATTCACCTTTTTCATGTTTTAAATGAGTTTTGTAAGTCACTTATTGTCTTCAAATATTTTATATATGCCAAAACTTTATAAAAACATGCTTGTTTTATGTGAATTTGTTTGTCTCTGAAAAAAGTCAGTAGTTCAGGGGTCTGCAAGCTGTGGCTCTGGGGCCACATGTGGCTCTTTGGTCCCTCTCCAGCGGCTCTTTCAAGCTTTGACCAAAACTAAAAGAAAACTAAATTTTATTTAAATTATTACCAACAAGGAAAATGGCTAGTTTTAGCAGATGTCTTGCCATTCTCAAATATGTGAAGAATAGTATTATAGACCTATCCACAATATTCCTATGCCCCATGATGCTTTGCGCGAAATGTGCGCACGACTTCCGGTTGACCGGAAACACCGTTTGTTTACATGCGAGTAATACAGTTGAAGACAGTCCAAACTTTGTTGTTTTAGTTCATTAAAAATGTGGGAACACCACTCGTTTTGTTAAAAGAGGAGGGACAAATAAAAAGAAATAACAGATGTGACCTGATCGCGCTGACATAATTTAAAAATACATAAATAGCGAACGCGTTTGCTCCGGCCTCTCGGCTAAGGTTTGTTAGCTGCTATCCCGGCTAAAAATACCGGTCGCATCTGAGATCTATCGTTTTAAGACAGTAAATCTTCCAAAACTCTCATTAATATCCCTCCCCGAATAAAAAGAAATAACAGATGTGACCTGATCGCGCTGACATAATTTAAAAATACATAAATAGCGAACGCGTTTGCTCCGGCCTCTCGGCTAAGGTTTGTTAGCAGCTATCTCGGCTAAAAGTACCGGTCGCGCCTGACATATATCATTTTAAGACAGTAAATCATCCAAAACTCTCATTAATAAACCCTCCCTGAATAAAAAGAAATTACAGATGTTACCTGATCGCGCAGACACAGCCATAGAGAAGGATGCAGGAACACTCTTTCTTTGTTTTGGGTCCGTGTTGAAAACACTGTTGTTTTAGCCAAAGATTTAGCTTGGTCCGGTTGTTGGTGCAGCCGCGAACAGCACAGCAGGTACCTGAACCCCGGTAGGACATTTCAGTAAACGTTCCGTTTAAACAAAAGCTGTGTTTGCTCCGATAAAATGAATGAAAATAACTTTCAAAAACACCCGCGATACATACTCCGCCTATGGAATACAGGCACTTCCGGGGTCAAACGGAAGTAAGTCCCATAATCGCAAATACAGTGCCACCTTCAGGAATATTGTGGATATCCTTGTTACCACAGTTTTCAAAAATTCTTGAAAAACTATTTGTGAACAGACTAGATCAATTTATAGATAAACAAAATATTCTAAGCAACAGTCAGTATGGGTTTAGAGCAAAAAACTCTACATCAATGGCTCTCATGGAATTAATGGAACAAATAACTACTGCTGTCGATCAAAAACAATATTGTATCAGTATTTTTGTTGATTTAAAAAAAGCATTCGATACTATTGATCACACCATTCTCCTTGAAAAACTGAACAAATATGGTATTAGAGGACCAGCATTACAGTGGGTATCTAGCTACTTAAAAGATAGGAAACAATTTGTACAAATAAATGATGTAAGATCTGACCTCTGTAATATCACATGTGGAGTTCCCCAAGGCTCTGTACTTGGACCAAAGCTTTTTATTTTATATGTGAATGACTTGGTAAATGTGTCAGGACTCCTTAAATGTGTACTTTTTGCTGATGATACCACTTTTTTCTGTTTAGGTGAAGATATAGAACAAATGTTGGAATTGATAAAGACAGAATTTGTCAAGATACAAACTTGGTTTAAAATAAATAAATTATCATTAAATCTAGAAAAAACTAATTACATGATATTCGGTAATAAAAAGAAAACTGTTGATGTTCCACTCAAAATTGAGGATGTTGAGATTTGTAGAGTGAGTGAGGTGAAGTTTTTGGGTGTTATCATTGATGACAAACTGACATGGAAACAACACATAAATTCTGTAAGAATAAAAATAGCTAAATCGATTGCAGTACTGTACAAAGTCAGAGACCTATTGAATGATAAAGCTCTGTATTTGTTGTATAACACAATCATTGTTCCACACTTAATCTATTGTATTGATGTTTGGGGGAATGCGTGTAAAACAATCACAAAGCCTATTTTTGTATTACAGAAAAGAGCTGTAAGAATTATCACTAGAAAACATTACTGTCATCCATCAAGTACATTATTTTATCAACTGAAGTTATTGAAGTTCCATGATTTGGTAGACTATAATATTTTATCAGTTATGTATAGGGCTCAAAATAATGCATTACCTTTAAATATCCAAATGCATTTTGTTAAAAGACAAAGTTGTTATAATCTTAAGGGGACAGAGATGTTTGTAAAACCACAATTCAGAACTAGTTTGAAGGGACGTTCTACCTCAATCCAGGGAATTAGATTATGGAATGGCTTGGAGAATGTAGTTAAAAATGCCAAGTCAATGTTTACATTTAAGAAAATGATCAAAACGAATGTGTTAAAAAAATGAAATAGCGTAATGTGTATTGTATTAGTTAGAAAATTAGAAAGAGTTAGTCATTTTGTACTGTTTGTTGAAGATTATCAAAGTCAACTTTATTGTCAGAACTGCAATATGTACAGGACATACACAGGACCGAAATTGCGTTTCTCTCAGTCCCTCGGTGCAACAGTAACCACTTAAACATTGAAACACTGAAACATATAATAATAGACATAAGCATAAAATAGTAAAACTGTAACACTGTCCTGAGTTTTTGCATAGTGGTATAAGAGTATGAAAATTTACACCAACTCTAAAACTAAAACTAAAACACTAAACATTTAATGAACATAATACTGTCCTGAGTTTTTGCATACTAGTATAAAAAAGTATAAAAAGTATAACTATAAAATAAACTAAAGGTTCTAGCATTGACATTTGCAAAGTGGCAAAGCAGCATATGAGTTAATGTACACAGTATATGTATGAGGTAGTAGTTGATGTTGTTATAGAGGCAAGTAGGAGCCAAGATGGTGTAGTGGTTAGGGCGTTTGACTTGGGACCCGAAGGACGCGGGTTCGTGTCCCGGCCACTACACACCTTGGGGTGTCTATGAGTGCACACCTAATTCTCCAGCTCCCCGAGCGCCCTCTGGCTGCTCACTGCACCACCTGGGGTGGTTGGGTTAAATGCAGAGACGAATTTCGTCTGTGTATGGGAAACATACGCAGATGACAGACAAACACATTATTACATTATTATTATAAAAGTGGCATATGCAGTAAGGCACATTGGGCATCCTTAAATAAGGCTGGTCAGAGAATACTGTATATGTATCAGCAGTGGTGTAGATATAAAAGTAGTGTAAATGTAAACAGTAGTAATAAATGTAAGCAGTATTAATAAATGTAAACATTGAATGTAAACAGTAGTATGTAAACAGAGAATGTAAACAGTAGTATGACTATAGGCAGTGATGTAATACAAACATTAGTGCAAATATGAGAAGTAGTGCAAACTGAATGAGCACATGACCGAGAGTTTATTATTGTTTAATCTGATTGCTGGAAAAAGTTGGTTGAAGATTATTATTGTTTACATGGTTGATTATTATTGTTTAATCTGATTGTTCGAAGTAAGCGGCAGATATAATAAGATTTATTCTTCTTTCTGCTACCTTTCATTTTTTATTTTATATGGTACATTATCATTTATGAGATTGTCTTGTATTGTTTCTTTTGTAAAAAAAAATGAACAAATTTAATAAACATAAACATAAACATCGTATAAATGCAAGGCGTAAACATGTGAACTACATGCTAGCAGTTTGTTAGCCACTTTAAGTGAACTTCCAGTCTCTCAGCATCTTTTTCTCAAAACCAGGAGAATGTTTTGGAATATCTTTAAGACAAGCTGCTGAGAAGGAATATTTAAAGATACTAAGAATAAAACACAAAAAACAAAGTCAAAGTAAACTAAAGTATTTCTTTTTCTTTAAAAATGTAATTGGATAACAACAACAAACTGGCCTAATTTTATCCTGTCTTTAACTTTATGCTTCAAGTAGGAAACTTAATTCTTCAACAATTAAGAGAACTCACATTGGCCTGCAGAGTTTAGTGTTTTAATTGTTATAAAATTGTTAAAAATTATATATTTTCTTTCTTTACATGAATTTGGTCTTTTCTTTTGTATTAAAATGCAAAAAAACAGTAAATGCTAATACAAAGTACAGTAATAGTAAGACATTTTCTGTTTTATTAAATCACCCCTCACTGGCTGGAAAAGCCATCTCCAACAAACTTGTAGTGGTCCACGGGCCACCAGTTGACAGTACACAGCTGTAGCAGGTATTGCGGCTCCGAACATCGTAATTAGTGAGCAAAGTGGTAAAACTGGCTCTTTTTTTGCCGAACCCTGAACTAAACAATCATCCTTTCAGATCTGTAGTACTCTGTGCTCTGTGGTACTGTGTGTTTTTACACATACTGTACTGTATTTCAACATCATGCATTTCATCCAGTATTTTTAAAGTAAATTACTGTATATGACCAAAGAGATTAAATGCCACAAGTAGTGTTGTGTCATTGAGATAAGGGAGTCAGGAAGAAACAACTTGTTGATTTTTCTCAATTTATCACAAAACAATGTCCAGCAGAACATCTGAGGGAGGAGACGGAGCAGTAGAATCTGTCTGACCTCAGATTGTCAGAGCTCATTCAAACAAAGTTTATCAGTAAGACTTGACTCTCGTCATGACTGGAGGTTGTCTCACGAGAGGTTAGCGTGACCAGACTCCAAACTGTGAACACACACATTTGTAGAACAATCACGTTACACCTAGGGAGGACATTTCAAGGAGCTATCAGTACCTTATCAGTCCTTCTTGCTCCTTTTTTATTTACACATAGCTCATAACAACCCTGTGAGACATTTACTTTCTAACCACATCCATTTGTACATTTTGGATATAAAAAAGAAATACCTATTACACATGCTGGTGAAGATTCTCAGTCGTCCAGGACATGATAAAATCAACAAAAAGCGTTCAATACAAGATCAACTGGACTTTATTTGTTACAGAAAACGTTTCGACCTCTATGTACATGTAAATTGACCAATCACACCTTAACAGTAGGGGTTTCTTGTCAGAGACTGTCAGAGACCTCAAGAAACCCCTACTGTTAAGGTGTGATTGGTCAATTTACATGTACAGTATGTGTTACCTCAGCTTGCAATTTACATAGGTTGGTGCGTGTCTCCTAAGACTGTTATAACTCCACTCGCACACAGTCTGCTCATAGAATTTATGAAGCCCTCTGGATAGAGGTTGAAACGTTTTCTGTAACAAATGAAGTCCAGTTGATCTTGTATTGAACGCCCTTTTTTTAACCTATTACACGTTTTCTGGTTAAACTTAGTTAAAAAAATCAAGATAACATTTGATGTGCTAGTAGCTGAGAGTCATTCAGAACAGATTTTCCAAGCACTGCATCTCCTGCTGCACATTAACTTGTATTAACACAAACATATTTAAATTTATAAAGTGTTTTATCCACCTTTAAATATCCAGCGGAGCGTTTAAATCGGCATCATGTTGTCGTCACCACGACCCCGCCAGTCAGAGTTTCCTGCTGTGACAAAGAGCTGCATGGAAAGAACCAGCAGAGCTGATCTAGGTCAGAGGTCACGCTATCGTCTTACCCTGACGAGCATCGGAGCGAGGACGCTGACGTCATGCGTCTGTGAGGAGAGTTTTCACACAGCAGCACCTCGTCCATCACAGACGCTGCTCAGAGAGAAGGCATGGTGCTGCTTCATCCATGATGGCTGCCGCATAAACAAAACGCAGCCAGGCTTAAAGATAATTATTGATAATTCCTATACAATATTATTTCTTTAATGAGTGGACTGTGTTTAGATAACTTGAGTTGACAGCTAACAAGGTGATAGTGTAAGTCGACAGCGCAGCACTGTAACCTGTGACTGTATGCTTCTCTGCATCACTTTACAAACAACAGCTGGATCATGTCTGAAATTCATTTAATAGTTTAATTAGGTAGACCACAGACAGTACGGGTCGGGAGTAACACATCTAGCACCATCACATTGAACACAGGGGCCCCACAAGGATGTGTGCTGAGCCCCCTTCTATTCACCCTGCTAACACACGACTGCACACCATCATACAGCTCCAACCACTTCATCAAGTTTGCGGACGACACAACAGTGGTAGGTCTCATCAGCAACAACGATGAGACGGACTACAGGAACGAGGTGAGCCGCCTGGCCTTGTGGTGCGGACACAACAATCTCACTCTCAACGTGGAGAAGACAAAGGAGATTGTTGTGGACTTCAGGAAGAGGGATGCCCAACATGCCCCTCTGACCATCAACAGCACCGCAGTGGAGAGAGTGGACAGCACCAAGTTCCTGGGAGTGCACGTCTCAAAGGACCTGTCCTGGAGCAGGAACACTGCAGCACTGGCAAGAAGGCTCACCAGCGCCTCTACTTTCTCCGCAAGCTGAAAAGGGCTGGAGCTTCAACCCCCATCATGTGCACCTTCTACAGGGGTGCCATAGAAAGTGTCCTGACCAGCTGCATCACTGTGTGGTTTGGTGCATGTACTGCATCCTGCCGCAAGAGCCTCCAGCGCATTGTGAGAGCAGCTGAGAAGATCGTCGGCACCTCCTTGCCCTCACTGCAGGACTTACACAGCAAACGCCTCACTCGGAAAGCCCTCTGCATGGCAGGTGATCCCACACACCCACTACACAGCTGCTTCAGACTGTTGCCATCAGGGAGGAGACTGAGGAGTCTCCAGGCTCGAACCAGCAGACTGAGAGACAGCTCTGTTCATCAGGCAGTCAGAATGCTAAACACTCTGCCTGCTCTGCCTCCCCTCCCATTTGAACTGCCTTAACACAAAAAACTTTCTCACACATTACCACACAACACAAAGATTTTAACACTGGACTCTGTGTCATCAAACGGGTTATTCACTAAACTCTCGGTCATGTGCTCATTCAGTTTGCACTACTTCTCATATTTGCACTAATGTTTGTATTACATCACTGCCTGGACGCGGGTTCGCGCCCCGGCCACTACACACCTTGGGGTGTCTATGAGTGCACACCTAATTCTCCAGCTCCCCGGGTGCTTTCTGGCTGCTCACTGCACCACCTGGTGGTGGTTGGGTTAAATGCAGAGACGAATTTCGTCTGTGTATGGGAAACATACACAGATGACAGGAAAAGACATTATTATTATTATTATAGTCATACTACTGTTTACATTCACTGCTTACATACTACTGTTTACATTCAATGTTTACATTTATTAATACTGTTTACATTTATTACTACTGTTTACATTTATTACTACTGTTTACATTTACACTACTTTTATATCTACACTACTGCTGATACATATACAGTATTCTCTGACCAGCCTCATTTAAGGATGCCCAATGTGCCTTACTGCATATGCCACTTTTGCCTCTATACCAACATCAACTACTACCTCATACATATACTGTGTACATTATTCATTCATTCAATCTTTATTTAGTCAGGTAAATCTCATTGAGCCTCGAGAGCTCATTTACAAAAGCGAGCAGGTTAACTCATATGCTGCTTTGCCTCTCTTTGCAAATGTCAATGCCAGAACCTTCAGTTTATTTTATATATATATACTTTTTTTATACTACTATGCAAAAACTCAGGACAGTATTACACTTTTATTATTTCATTTTATGCTTATGTTCATTAAATGTTTAGTGTTTTAGTGTTGGTGTAAATTTTCATACTTTTATACTACTATGCAAAAACTCAGGACAGTGTTACACTTTTACTATTTTATGCTTATGTTTATTAAATGTTTCAGTGTTTTAGTGTTTAAATGGTTACTGTTGCACCGAGGGACTGAGAGAAACGCAATTTCAATCCTGTGTATGTCCTGTACATATTGCAGTTCTGACAATAAAGTTGACTTTGACTTTTGTAATGCATCATTTGAAATGCACGTCCACATAATAAGGTTCAGAGGTTTTCCTCCAGCTGCAACTGGAAAACATAAAAAGTGGAATCGGCAAAAAGCTGAGCTTAAAGCTGTTCACAAGAAATGGATCAAAATCAACACCTGCATCAACGACCACGTTCAAGGTTACTTAAATCCTCTTTCTTTCATGTTCTGATGCCGGGTTTGAACGTCAGCAAGTCGTCTTCATCACATACTGTACACGCCTTGAGGCATCGAGTTGCTGCCTTGTGATTGGCTGATTGTGTTAACGAGCCTTTGAACAGGAGGACCTAATAAAGCAGCTTTTTTAAAGTATTTAACTTGTGTGCCTAACAACTTACAGAATAGAAATAGAAAAAGTCCAGTAATGATGAAGTTAATTGGTTTCACTTTAATTGGTGATATATGACTTATCTATATCTGAAGCTATATAAATAAGCTCCATTTTACCATTTTTTTTAATCTGTGCTGCTGATTATCCATGCTGCTGATCGCATGCTGCTGTATTAATTCATACTTATCTGCTCACCACAGACTCATGTTCAGGCTGCTGTTGTTACATCATATTGTTTTACATTATTATTGTTTGACATATATCTTAGATCCTTATATACTGTTTCTTTTCACACTTACCAGGTAATATTTTTGCTATTTTTGGATGTAATTGGGACCCTGAGTACATAATTTCATTCCACTTCATGTACCACATGTGATGAGAATGACAATGTGAGTTCACACCTGATGGTCCAGTAGACTCAGTTTGATTGGGGATCAAAATGCAGAACATTTGAGGGTGCATTTACACCGGCCCTGTTTAGTCCGCTTTAATTGAACTGTAGTCCGTTTGCCTAGAAAGTCCGGTTCGTTTGGGGATGTGTGAATGCACATTCGAACTCTGATGTGGTCCAAAAAAAAACAAACACTAGTCCACCTAAAAACCTAGGTCTCGGTTCGGTTGAAGTGAACTCTGGCGCAGTTTGAATGCAGTGTGAATGCACGTGGACCGTAGACCATTCCAAAAGCAGGAAGTGGACTACAGCGCAGGGCATTCTGGGTAAATACAAACCAGATTCCAAAAGTGTTGGGACACTAAACAAATTGTGAATAAAAACTGAATGCAATCATGTGGAGGTGCCAACATCGAATATTTTATTCAGAATAGAACACAAATCACAGATCAAAAGTTTAAACTGAGAGAATTTATAATTTTAAAGGAAAAATATGTTGTTTCAAAATTTCATGGCATCAACAAATCCCAAAAAAGTTGGGACAAGTCCATTTTTACCACTGTGTGGCATCCCCCCTTCTTCTTACAACACTCAACAGACGTCTGGGGACAGAGGAGACCAGTTTCTCAAGTTTAGAAATAGGAATGCTCTCCCATTCATGTCTAATACAGGCCTCTAACTGTTCAATCGTCTTGGGCCTTCTTTGTCGCACCTTCCTCTTTATGATGCACCAAATGTTCTCTATAGGTGAAAGATCTGGACTGCAGGCTGGACATTTCAGTACCGGATCCTTCTCCTACGTAGCCATGATGTTGTGATTGCTGCAGAATGTGGTCTGGCATTATCTTGTTGAAAAATGCAGGGTCTTCCCTGAAAGAGATGACGTCTAGATGGAGCATATGTTGTTCTAGAACCTGAACATAGTTCTCTGCATTAATGGTGCCTTTCCAGACATGCAAGCTGCCCATGCCACAAGCGCTCATGCAACCCCATACCATCAGTGATGCAGGCTTCTGAACGGAGCGTTGATAACAACTTGGGCTATCCTTGTCCTCTCTGGTCCGGATGACATGGTGTCCCAGTGTTCCATAAAGAACTTCAAATCGTGACTCATCTGACCACAGAACAGTCTTCCATTTTGCCACACTCCATTTTAAATGACCCCTGGCCCAGTGCAAACGTCTGAGCTTGTGGAGCTTGCTTAGAAATGGCTTCCTCTTTGCACTGTAGAGTTTCAGCTGGCAACGGTGGATTGTGTTCACTGACAATGCTTTCTGGAAGTATTCCTGAGCCCATTCTGTTATTTCCTTGACAGTGGCATTCCTGTTTGAGGTGCAGTGACGTTTAAGGGCCCGGAGATCACGAGCATCCAGTAGAGTTTTACGGCCTTGACCCTTACGCACAGCGATTGTTCCAGATTCTCTGAATCTTTTGATGATGTTATGCACGGTTGATGATGATAATTTTACGCTGGGTAACACCATTCTGGTATTGCTGCACTATCTTTCTGTGCAACAATGGTGGAATTGGTGATCCTCTTACCATCTTGGCTTCTGAGAGACACTGACACTCTGAGAAGCTCTTTTTATACCCAATCATGTTGTCAATTGTCCTAATTAGTGTTAATTGGACTTCCAGTTGTTTGTTGCTCAATTTCCTTTTTCCAGCCACTTATTGCTACTTGTCCCAACTTTTTTGGGATTTGTTGACTATGTGAAATTTTGAATCAACATATTTTTCCTTTAAAATGTTACATTTACTCAGATTAAACTTTTGATCGGTCATCTATGTTCTATTACAAATAAAATATTGACATTTGCCATCTCCACATCATTGCATTCAGTTTTTATTCACAATTTGTTTAGTGTCCCAACTTTTTGGGAATTTGGTTTGTACAACCAAAACCAACGCACATTTCTCTTACTTTATACAGAGCCGTCTCAGCCACCTTGTGTGAAAAACAACATTCTCCATGGTCTTCCTCATCTTCCGCTCATGCCGAGTCCATTGTTGAAAAATGTTTGTTAGGCACATGAGCCACAGACAAAACAGAAATCCTAAAACCGCTGAAATTTGATGCCATTTTATTTTATTACCAGAAGTAAGTTGCGCTCAGTGTCTTCTTCAGAGGTTTTTGTGTCGTTTCCTTCAGTAGTTCTTGGTGCAGCGCCACCACTGGCGAGAGGGGAACAGGTTGGCTCGACTGACTCAGTGCAGTGTGAATGTGAACCACAGCTGAAAATGTAAACAAATGTTCTGAATATTGATCCCCAATAGAACCGATTCTATCGGACTATCAGGTGTGAAAACAACCTTGTTTACATTTTCAGCTATGGTTTACATTCACACTGCACTGAGTCAATCGAGCCAACCTGTTACCCCCCTCGCCTCTGGTGGCGCTGCACCAAGAACTACTGAAGGAAACGACACAAAAACCTCTGAAGAAGACACTTCTTCTTCTTCTTCTTCTTCTGGAAATAACAAAATTGGAGTGACGTCAAATTTGAGAGGTTTTAGGATTTCTGTTTTGTCATTTTTCAACAATGGACTCGGCATGAGCGGAAGATGAGGCAGAAGCCCATGTTTTGATTGCACATTCACACCTCCCCAAACGAACCGGACTTTAGACAAACGGACTAGAGTTCGATTAAAACGGACTAAACAGGGCTGGTGTGAATGTACCCTAAAATTAACTTGAACTTGAAGGAGGAGACTTTTCTGGCTTTTACTGATATGTATTACAACACTGGCTTCTTCTTCCTGTTAATCTTGTGTTTTCTTGTAATGTTTTAAGAGCCATGACTACACCACTGAGGACTATAATGTTGATTTATTAAAATGCCACATTCTGATTTGCTCAAAGTTATGAAGACGACCTCTGCGCCAGTCACTTGGTGTTTTTTAAACCTGCACAGTGTTGCTCGGTTCATCTCAAGCGTGAAGCTTCAGTTTTATCAGCGTCTCCTCCTCTGGCAGTGTTTTCATATCAGCACCGTCGTGTTACGCCTCCCTGTGCTCGCTGTCAATCACCCGGCACTCTCAGAAAGATACGGGATGAAAGGGAGCTCTGTCAGAGCACCTCACCGTTCAGTCTTTATTTGTTCATACGGGCCGTCTTGTTAAAAGCAGCTTAACTGTTCATCTCAATGGCATCCTCCTTCTAGGACTGATGATGCTGTATTTTATCTGCTGCCTTCTTGTTTCTACTTTAGCTACAGATATGATTATCATGCTGTGACATCTGCTGCCCTGCTCTGAATATTCCTCCTGAGGCCAGGTTCATGCTGCTCGTGTGTGTATGTGTGTGTGTGTGTGCTATTTAAAGAGCAACACACTGTTAATCTCCTGGCATGGCTACTCAATTCTAATCTTTGGTTATATTGTTTTGTAACAACCTGTGTCTCCATTTAGACACAACTCACCGTTTAATGTAGTGTTGCATGTACTCAGACTTTATGTAAATGTTTTTTAAATTTTATTTGTTCAAACATTACTTCAAATGTGTACCTGCTTTTGTTGCAGCGTGGCAACATCCAAAAGTCAGGATATGAGGGGTTTTGCATGTGTCTGCTGTGTTAGCAAAATATTTCATGAACCTCTGCACAGACATTAATGAAACTCACGGTCAAGCTTAGCAAACACAAAAATGGCTGTAAATGACAAGAATTGGGTTTTAGGATTCGTACACGTGGCCGGACAACAAGAACGGTTAAAACTTTATGAAATGCAGCTGCTGGTGGAGGTCAGACTCCAGTGGCGGGACCAGTCTGTAGAGATATGGCAGTGGGCTGAATATTTCTGTGAGTGGGAAGATGAACAGAAAGATGATCACTAACCTTCTCAAGGGCAGCACGGTGGCGCAAGAGCTGCTGCCTCTCAGCGAGCAGGTCCCTGGTTCAAATCCCGGTCCGGGAGCCTTTCTGGGTGGAGTTTGCATGTTCTCTCCGTGCATGTGTGGGTTTTCTCCGGGTACCGTATTTTCCGGAATATAGGTTGCGGCTTTTTATCATTTTTGCATGCCCTGCGACCTACATTCAGGTTATGTCTTTTTATAAAATAAGCTGATTTGTAATCATTTATTAACAAAAATTAAACTGAGACACACTCTTACAATAATGTCAGCTAACAAATATATATTTTTTAGGTGTTTATCCTGCTAAAATTATTCATTTATTAAAGAAAAGTTCAGCTCAGACACATATTTGCTATAATTTTTATCAAACAATTAATTGTTTTTAAGTGTTAAGTAGGCATGTAACGAGATCTCGTTGTACGAGATCTCGCGATATTAAACTCCCGCGATATCTCTCGTTGAGAGGTAACGTTGTCTCGCGAGATGCTAATGCTAGCGCTAGCAGAGCCCCTAGCAAGTCAGCGTCACGGACAGCATGGCTTCGCCGGATGAAGTTGCTATAGAAGACGCCCCAACTACTGATGGAGGGTCCCGGTGCCGCCCGCAGACGCCTCTACATTGATGGAGGGTCCCGGCGCTGCCGACGCTGCCCCGAATGTAAAGACACGCGTGTAAACACCGGTGTGACCGGTGTTGCCAGATAGAGTCCCACCCACCCAAAGCACTCTTTACCCGCAAAAGGCAGAAGGAAAATCGCGGTGAACCGCCCAATCTGGCAACACTGGTGAGTGACGGCTGCAGATTCAGCGCTGATGCGGATATTTATGTTCAATTTTTGGAAAGTCCTGCGTGAATATCTATTTTTTTTAACAAAGTTGAACGTTCTAAGGTCTAAGGAGATTCAATCAGTAAAATGAAGACATCAGTTGGGTTTGTAATACATGTTAAAACAGAATAAAAGCCTTTTTGCGGCATAAAACCGATCTTTGAAGTTTTCTTGAACTAATGTTAAAATCTCGTCTCGTTCTCGCGAGATCTGTGATTTTCTCGTCTCGTCTCGTCTCGTGAGTTTTGTGTATCGTTACACCCCTAGTGTTAATCTTCTTAAAAGCCTTGCTGTGCGCTCCTGTGGCAGACATTTGCAGCAGAGCTAAACACGGTCCACATTTTGACGTAGGTGCGACCTATATTCGGGTACGACCTATATTCCAGAAAATACGGTACTCCAGTTTCCTCCCACAGACCTGAAACCTGCATGTTAGGCTGACTGGTAACTCTAAATTGTCTCTAGGTGTGAGTGAGAGAGTGAATGGTTGTTTGCCTCTATGTGCCCCTGTGATGGACTTGCGACCCGTCCAGGGTGTACCCCGCCCCTCGCACAGTGATTGCTGGACATGGGCACCGGCGACCCTGTGAGCCGAAATGGAAGAAGTGGGTAAAAGATAATGGATGGATAACCTTCTCAAACAGGAGAGGTGGGGGCCACCTGAAGGAGTTGGGCATGATGATGTCACCGTCAGTGGGTGAAGCACAGCTGCAGGCCAGATCCGAGGAGCGTGTGGTCAGGGGGCAAGGTCCAGGTGTAGAGGTGGGGATCATACACAGGGGGTCAGATATCCAGATCCAAATCAGTAAGATAATCATGAGTTGTACTCGCTGAGCCAGAAGGAGTAGTCGGTAACAAGGTCAGAAAGGTAAAACAAGAGAAGACAGGGAGCAGGCAGCTCAGGGTTTCCAAGAGACAGGCATGAAGTCAAGACGTGAAGATCAGCCAAGGCTGTGACAAGAACTCTGGACATCTACTACCATGAGGGGTTTGATAATCTGGCACATTGGAATGGTGAGGAGAGTACTTAAATATGGATCAGAACAAGTGTAGAGAATCTGGGCAGATGAACTGCAGAGTGGGCGTGGCATGAAGAGGCAGAAACGACAGCAACAGTCAATTTTACACATATTCAAGTAAAACCTGGCGTTGTTGTTTAGAGTCAACCATAACACATACTCTGAGCACTAACTGATTACCAGGCTCTTTGATGAAACCTTTGCCATTAATTTTTAAGGTCAACTTGTTGTTATCTCCTGAACCACTGGAAGGAAACTCTCATAAAGGAGCTATCGTCTGTACATCTATAACTGATTAGCTTTTGGCATGAACTTAATTCAAGATGGCCACCACAGCTTATCAGCATTAGCTAACACAACCATGGCAACAAGTCAGCCAGTTTTACAGACACCGAGCTAAAATTGGGTGTGGTAGTAGCTGAGAGTCATTCTCAGCACTTGAGTGCTGATAAATGTCACAACGCTGCATGGATGATGTGCCTTGCTTAAAAAATGCTATGCTTTTAATTTTATAATGTTGTTAGGGCTGGACCATATCATGTCGTTCACGATAATACCGGTAAAAAAAAAGCTTTCCTGAGAAAATAAATTACATCATGATATGCTAATTTCATGACGTAAATACGTCAGTGTTTCCTCTACGATTATACAAATGGCGCGCCCCGCCCCGTTAACAGAACCGAGCTCACCGAACTACCGAACCAAACTGCGCACTGAATACTTTACTAAATAAAGTAATTGCAGCAAAAACAACCGTTGTTGTTTTTTTGTTTTGTTTTTATATAATTCTGCAAAGCAACATGTTTTTAATTTTGTCAAATGAGCAACTGATTTTATTTCTTTTTGTTATATCACTAAATTTATCGTTATCGTCAGAATGCTCTGAAATATCACAATATTAATGGAGCCATATTGCCCACCCCTAAACAGTTTTTTTTTTTTTCATTAAACACTTTTCATTTGTGCTAATTCTACATTTATGACATGTTTTGTGTGTTTCATCACAGGTTTCATCTGATTGAAGACCTGTCATATGAAGATGTGAAGAAATGTTACAGGGGCTCGGTGAGTTTGTTTCTGTTCCTTAATTACAGTCATTTTGAGTCAAGTTTAACTAGGTTTATTTTAAATGAACATTTAATTAAAGCAGTTTATAACCATGTTTATAACTATGCAACAAACCCGCATCCCAATACAATTTCCACAATAACGTATTGAAAAAAAAAAACGAGACCAAATGAACATCACCTCAGGGCTTTGTGCTCTGCATTATCATTGTGTAAATGCAGTCCTGAGAACAGGAGCTTCCCCTGAGTGTGCTATAAATAGAGAAATAAACCCAGGAGTGGCACAGAATAACAGACTGAACAGGTTTACATTAATACTGTGAAAGATGAGATACAAAGCAAGACAGGGATGAAAAAAATGGGGGAAAGCCGTAGCTGGAGGTGAGTTTTAGCTTCAGAGGAGGAAAAGGTTGGGTTTTTCTTTAAATAAGATACATTTTAGGATTAAAAGACATAAACCTGAAGGGAAAGTACGTAGCAGAGTAAACAGAGAAACGAGGACATTAGGTGAGATTATTGTGGAGTACCTTTGTGAGGGGAGATTTCTTTTAGAGCAGAGTGATGAAGGACAGTGAGAGTGTATGCGTGTAAGGAAAGAGACAAGGGAGGGTGTCGAGTCGCCGAAGGTGTATTTGAGACAGAGAAAGGGAGCCTTGTAGTCGAGGAAGAGTTCGGCTGCTGTAAACTGATGCGTTGCTGTTGTGTATGTATGCGTGCGTGTGCTAGAGTCAGATGTGTGTGTGTGTGTGTGTACGTGCACGTTGACTAGAAGGTAGCAGCTTCAGCCCGGAACTGACCAGCGACAGGGGAACAGTGTGTATCTTGCAGTGGTTTGCTCCAGGCCTTGGATGTGCGCGAGTGTGTGTGTGAGTACGGTGCCAACGTGCTGAGCCTGGTGCAGAGCTCGCGTCCTCTGAAGCTTGTTTCTGCGTCGAGTCGAGCCGGTGGTGCTGGAGGTGGGGGATCCGCCGGTGCTGGTGCTGTGCGGGCAGGCCGGTCCACCAAGGAGCTGCTCATGACTCTGCCCTGTCCCTCTGCACAGACTGTCAGCAAGTACAACTCGCAGTACCACAAACTGTTCCCCTGCGTGCCCAAGGATGAGATCCTCATGAAAGGTACTGTGCTTCCACTTGGACGTTCTCAGCCTGTTCTGTATTTGTAATGTGTGTCGAGCTAACCACTGATGTGTTACAGTATATACAGATGGAAAGAGTTTCACATACAAACTTGGATGGATTTGTTGGTACTCTTCTGCTAAAGAAAGAAAAAAAACCCTAATGGGCACTGAAATGACTTGAACCTGACAAGAATGTGAATAAGAAGAAATGTACTGAATATCAACGAATGGAAATCAGTTGATGCTTGTGGATCTTGTTTCATCTGAATCATTCAAAACAAACTAACGAAAAGGTTAAATCTGACCATAAGACATGTCTTGTAATCAGCATCACAGGTGTCTACAATCTTTTACTCAGTTGGCCTACTTAAAGGGCAACAGGTAGTCACTGTGCTGTTTTATATCGTGGCGTGTACCACACTTAACATGGACTACAGAAAGCTAAGGAAAGAGTTGTCTCAGGAGCTTAGATAAAAAATGACTGACAACCATGTTCAAGGTAAAGATTAAAAGACCATCTCCAAGCAGTTTGAAGCTCCTCCGACTACAGCTGCTCAGAATACAGGTAGTCCCCGACTTACGAACGAGTTCCGTTCCTACGCCCGTTCGTAACACGAAAATCGCCATAAGTCGAAAATACGTCCAAACGGTACATCATACATGCACCTCATACATCCAAGCACCTCATACGCACAGTACTGTATTTTTACCAAGCACTTAGCCTATCCTAACACATTACCCTACATAATTATAAAAAACCACATACATTTAGGAGCCATAATGAAGGAAAAAAACTGTTAATTTCTTACTAGGAGCTGGTCATTTCTTCCTCCGTCTGTTAGCATGTTAGCTCGTGCACCTCCGAGCTCTGCAGCTTGCTTCACGAGGTCCACAGCGTTTACAGCAACGTCTGTTAGCTTGTTAGCTCATTGCTAGCATGTTAGCTCATGGCTCAGCAGTTCTCCGCTCCGCCTGTATTTCCACGCACGGTCCAGAGGTCTGCCTGCTCTGTAAGTTTCCACTGAACCCCCTCCTCTAAGTTTCAAGCTCCCCTAAGTTTCATTTCCAGCTCCCCCCTTTCCTCCTGTAAGTTTCAAGCTCCCCTAAGTTTCATTTCGGTACCGTATTTTCTGCTGTAAAGGCACATAAACGGCGTAACTCGAACAATGCTTTTCAATGGGAGCGCGTTCGTAAAGTTGAATCGTCGTAAGTCGAGACCGCCGTAAGTCGAGGACTACCTGTACTCTCAGAAGTTTAAAGTCTACAGGACTCTGTAGCCAACCTCCCTGAATGTGACAGAAAAATTAATGACAAAATGAAGAGATGGATTATACAAATGGTAACCAAAAAGCCAAGAACAACTTCCAAAGTGATTAGAAATGAACTCCAAGGTCAAGGTACATCTGTCAGATTGGACCATTGGTTACTGTTGGAACCAAAGTTGACTTAATGGAAAAATAACTGAGGACACCATTTTTGAAAATAAATTAAATTGAAGCCAAATTAGAGTGAGCCAAAATGCATAATGACAAGCCAAAAAGCTTCTTGCAGAATGTTCTTTGGACAGATGAGAAAAACTGGAGCTTTTTGGCAACAAGCAC
Source organism: Garcialebias charrua (assembly GCA_038048925.1). Taxonomy (NCBI): domain Eukaryota; kingdom Metazoa; phylum Chordata; class Actinopteri; order Cyprinodontiformes; family Rivulidae; genus Garcialebias; species Garcialebias charrua. The sequence goes on along the minus strand of JBBPBX010020881.1, from coordinate 23,308 downwards.
CATGAGTTCTATGTTCACAGACCCAAAAATAAAGTATACAAAGAAAAGAGCCCTGAACCTACAGTGAAGCACAGAGGAGACTCCGTTATGTTCTGGAGCTGCTAAGCTGCAGCTAACAAAGGTTGTGCAAAAAAATTCAGGAGAGGGTCAATTCAATTCAATTCAGTTTATTTATACAGTGCCAAGTTATAACAGAAGTCATGTCAGGACACTGAACAGAAACATTCACATATAAAAATAATAAATTAACATTCTTTATCAGAGGAGCAGACTACTTTGAATCTAACTTCATCACAGACTCTCATCTTGAGCAAGCATGAAGGCGACAGTGGAAAGGAAAAACTCCATGATGAGGAAGATACCTTTAGCAGAACCAGGCTCAGGACAAGCGGTCACCTGCTTTGACCGGCTGGATTTGAGAGATACACAATGGCAGGTCAAGAATCATGTTAAGATAGAAATACTGTAGTATAAAATGAAAACTATTCAATTTTAACAATTTGTTTTAAGAAATGAGGTCAATGTGTCCTCCAGTAGTCTAAGCCTATAGCCGCATAACAAGCCGACCCTAACTACAGTATAGGATTTATCAAACAGGAAAGTAATTCCAGTCTTCAAACTGGACAATGTGTCAGCCTCATGGACAGAAACTGGAAGTTGGTTCCACAAGAGAGGAGCCTGAGAACTGAAAGATCTTCCTCCCATTCTGCTTTTTGAAACTCTAGGAACCACGAGTAAGCCTGCAGTCTGACAGTGAAGTGCTCTGTTAGGAAAATATGGAAAAATAAGTTCTCAAATATAAGATGGAGCTATAGGTTGTTGAGTGCTTTTAGGTTAGAAGTAAGATTTTGAATTAAATTATGAATTTGACAGGGAGCCATTGTTTTTGTCAAGTCCAGTTATATTAATTCTGTTAAACGAAAAAAATCAAAGCAATATCTGGTTTTCATTAGTTGATTTTTATTTTTTATTTTATTTTAATTATTACTTTCACCAGTTTAGGTTCGAACCCCAGTCACGGCATAACTTGTGGTGTGTTTGAGCAGCACATCTCATCCCAATTGCTCCCCGACGCGCTTTCTATAGCTGCCCACTGCCCCACCTGGTAGTGATTGGGTTAAATGCAGAGTCAAATTTCGTCTTGTATGGAAACATACACAGATGACAAAAATGTGACATTATTATTATTATTATTATTTAAATTTATTTTTTGTGACCAATGAGTGATTTTTCTTTCTTTACTAAAGTGTTAAAGCATTTATCTACATTTTTATAGGTATGTAATGGATAATAAAGGCATTAAGAGGTGAAATGATCAAACCACAATCACTTTGCTTTTGGGATTCATAAATTGCAGAGGCTTCTGTTTTGAGATACTTACCAGAGAGTATTGGAAAAACGCCATAAGGATTATTTTCTTCCACTCCGGAAATTAAATCCTTTATTGAATGGATTACAGGTGACCCCCGATTTACGAACGAGTTAGGGAGATAAGAACGGTTTGCAGCTCGATTCTGCTGTAGCTAGGGGGTGAAAATTATTATTATTTTTTTAAATTATCATGCTAACGGAGCGTGCGCACACATTTAAGCATGTACAGTAGTGTACTGTAATGTTAAACATTGCTATTCACATTTACAGAATAAATAAAAATATATTTTCTTACTTTGAGATGGTCAAAGCCGACATCTTAGGTTGCCATGCGTTGATTGTTTTCGGGCCGAGCAGCGCGGGGGCCGGCGAGCCACCGCAGCTGCTCCAGACCTGTGTTAGCTAGCTGGCTAGCTTCTGCTAGCCAAGCCATGAGCTGGTGTTGGAGCGGCGGCGCGATCAATCTGCAGCTGCTGCTCCAGCCGCTGCTCCAGCCTGAGACGTCCACAGAGCTCACAGAGCGATTCCAGCTAGTAATTAATCCATATGATGCGATCCTGGTCACCAGTGTTCAAAAGGCCGGCTCCCGTGTTAGCTCCCGTGTTAGCTTCTGGAGCTAGCCAGGCCGGAGGTGTAGCCAGGCCGGCCGGAGGTGTTCGCGCGGCGGCCTGGCACGATCGGCGATAAATCCGCTGCTGCCTGAGACATCCACAAAGTTCACAGAGACGTTTCCAGCTCGTAATTAATCCATATGAAGCCATCCTGGTCACCAGTCTTCGGCCGGCTCCCGGCAGCTAACCTAAAATGGCGTCCGGTGTTCTACATTAATTTGTGACCGGAGACCCCAGTGACTGAACCTAAAATGGCGTCCGGTGTTCTACATTAATTTGTGACCGTGTAAACTGAAGACCTACTTCCTGCTGCCCAAGATTGCTCAAAAATGATCAGAAATGATCTTTTTTATCATAATTATTATTTATAAAGCCTTTAAAACAACCACAGCTGCAACAAAGTGATGTACACATGAAATTAAGAACATTTAAAGCTGCAGTATGTAGCTTTTTTTATGAACATATTTCTTCACTCTGTCACTACCTCCTGACAGACTGATGTTAGCCAGGTAATCTCTGAAAAAAAATATATATATATATTGTCCCCTTGCTTCTCCAGGTGGTAAATAAGCATTTCTAAAAAGAAAAGGTGACCCACCATTTTCCAGCCAATAAAAACAGAGTTTGTAACCAGCCAATAAAAACAGAGCTTGAATTTGAATCAGCCAATAAAAACAGAGCTTGAATTTGAAATTTAACAGACCACAAGGGGGCAGAGCGGGATCAGAATGCTTTGCCTGTTGAAAATATTTCTAAGTTCTGCAGTTCTACAGAAACTGCATACTGTACCTTTAAATGCAAAAAAAAAAAAAAAAACTTTTTTTTTAATACAGTAATTTCATATTTTTATTAAATATGATACGTTCGTAGGTCCCGTTGTTCGTAGGTCGATGGAGTCGTAAGTAGGGGGTTTGCTGTATTTTCACCAAATTTCTAATTCAAACAGATATAAACACGAGGACAGTAAGTACTATGTCCTGTTACTAAACAAACACAATTTTAGACATGATGAGGGTAATTTACTGCAGCTAACTGTAGTAAATCAGCTAATTTGAGCTAGTTAGAAATAAATGAACAACAACAATACTTATTTTTCTTTTGGTTGTTCCCTCTTCAGGGATCTCCACAGCGAGTCATCCTCCTCCACCTAACTCTGTCCTCTGCATCCTCTGTCCTCACTCCAACTACCTTCATGTCCTCTCTAACTGCATCCATATATCTCCTCTTTGTCTTTTTCCTGGCAGCTGCATTTCTAACATCCTTCTACCAATATACCCACTGTCCCTCCTCTGGACATGTCCAAACCATCTCAGTCTGGCCTCCCTAACTTTATCTCCCAGTTGTTCAACATGTGCTGTACCTCTGATGATCTCATTCCTGATCTTATCCATCCTTGTCACTCCTAAGGAGAACCTCAGCATCTTCATTTCTGCTACTTCCAGTTCTTTCTCCTGTCTTTTTGTCAATGTCTCTGTCTCCAGACCATACAACATAGCTGGTCTCACCACTGTCTTGTAAACTTTTCCTTTGACCTTTGCTGACACCTTTTTGTCACAAATCACTCCTGAAACTTTTCTCCATCCTGCCTGGACTCTCTTTTTCAATTCTTTACCACATTCCCCATTTTCACGGTTCAAGGTGACTTCAGTGTCATTCGCATCACATGCGGTACATAAGGTGGAATTAAATTGTGTACTCAAGGTCCCAGTTACATCCAAAAATAGCTAAATATAAAGTATAAAAAACAGTATACAGTACAAGGATCTAAGATATATGCTAAACAATAATAATGTAAAATAATATGGTGTATTAAACAACAGCCCTAACATGAGCCTGTTGTGAGCAGATGGGTATAGCTGGGCATTTGACTCCAAGTACTTGAAGTCCTGCACCTTTGTGACCTCTGCTCCTTGTAGCCTCACTGTTCCACTGGCCTCCCTCTCATTCACACATGTACTCTGTCTTACTACGGCTGACTTTCATTCCTCTTCTTTCAAGTGCATACCTCCACCTCTCCAAGTTCTCTTCCACCTGTTCCCTGTTCTCACCACAGATCACAATGTCATCTGCAAACATCATAGTCCATGGGGATTCCTGCCTGACCTCATCTGTTAGTCGGTCCATCACCAGAGCAAACAAGAAGGGGCTCAGAGCCGATCCTTGATGCAATCCCACCTCCACCTTGAAGCTATCTGTCACTCCTACAGCACATCTCACCACTGTCCTGCTGTCCTCATACATGTCCTGCTGTCCTCTTGCACATCCTGTTATCCTCATGCACGTCCTGCTGTCCTCATACATGTCCTGTACCAGTCTAACCTACTTCTCTGCCACTCCAGATTTCCTCATGCAATACCACACCTCCTCCCTCGGCACTATGTCTTGTGCTTTTTCTAAAGACACAATGGAGTTCTTTCTGACCCTCTCTGTTTGATTTGATTTGATTTGATGTTTATTCATTCATTTTTAAAGAACAATACAAGACAGTTTCATCAGATACAAGAATACAAGTAGGATAAAATGAAAGGAGCAGAAAGAAGATGAAATCTTATTATATCTGCCCCTTATTTCACTGTTTGTTCAACCAATGTTAACCTTCAAGCTACATCACAAAATGAATAATTCTACTTAATTTTACTAACTGTAATACACAAACTACATCACAAAATGAATAATTCTACTTAATTTATATAGCTGTAATACACAAACTACATCACAAAATGAATAATTCTACTTAATTTTCTAACTGTAATACACAAACTACATCATTCTAACTGTAATACACAAACTACATAGGAAAATGAATAATTCTATTTCATTTTTTTAACTGTAATACACAAACTACATCACAAAATGAATAATTCTACTTAATTTTTCTAACTGTAATACACAAACTACATCACAAAAGAATAACTACTTAATTTTTCTAACTGTAATACACAACACACTAAGCTACATCATCAGTCAACATAAGTGTAATATACAAACACACTAAGTTACATCATATATAGTTTTTGAGCAAGTCCTTTTTGACCTTTTTCTTAAATGTATACATTGATTTTGCATTTTTAACATCACTCTCCAGAGCATTCCACAATCGAACTCCCTGAATTGAGGTAGACCGTCCCTTTAAGCTGGTTCTGAATTGTGGTTTGATGAATATCTCTGTCCCTTTGAGATTGTAATCACTTTGTCTTTTTATAAAATTTCTTTGGATATTTAGAGGTAATGTGTTATTATGAGCCCTATACATAACTGATAAAATACTATATTCAACCAATTCCTGGAATTTCAATACATTTAGCTGAAGAAACAAGGTGTTTGATGGGTGACTGAAATTTTTTCTGGTGATTACTCTTACAGCTCTCTTTTGTAAAATAAAAACAGGCTTTGTAATTGTTTTGCACGCTTTTCCCCAAACCTCAATGCAATAGATTAAACGTGGAACAATGATTGTGTTATACAACATATACAGAGCTTTATCAATTAAAAAATCCCTGACTTTATACAGTACTGCAATTGATCTAGCTATTTTTGTTTTAATGGAATTTACATGATGTTTCCATGTCAGTTTGTCATCAATGATAACACCCAGAAACTTCACTTCACTCACTTTACAGATCACAACATCTTCAATTTCAAATGGATCGTCAACAATTCTCTTTTTGTTACTGAATATCATGTAATTAGTTTTATCTAAATTCAAAGATAATTTGTTTATTTTGAACCAAGTTTGTATTTTTATAAATTCTGTTTTCATCATATCCAAAATCTGTTTTATGTCTTTACCCGAACAGAAAAATGTGGTGTCATCGGCAAAAAGAACACATTTAAGAAGTCCTGACACATTTACCAAGTCATTCACATATAAAATAAATAACTTTGGTCCAAGCACAGAGCCCTGAGGAACTCCACAAGTGATATCACGGAGGTCAGATCTAACATCATTTATTTGCACAAACTGTTTTCTATCTTTCAAATAGCTAGATACCCATTGTAATGCTGGTCCTCTAATACCATATTTATTTAGTTTTTCAAGGAGAATGGTGTGGTCAATGGTATCAAATGCTTTTTTTAGATCAACAAAAACACTAACACAGTACTGTTTATGATCGACAGCATTAGTTATTTGTTCCATTAAATCCATGAGAGCCATTGATGTAGAGTTTTTTCCTCTAAACCCATACTGACTGCTACCCATACTGTTCTTCTCCATCAGCATCCTCAAAGCAAAAATGACATCTGTGGTGCTCTTTCTTGGCATGGAACCATACTGTTGCCCACAGGCACCTCTCATTTAAGTCTTGTTTCCACAACTCTCACCCAGATCTTCATTGTGTAACTCATCAACTTAATTCCTCTGTAGTTACTACAACTCTGTACATCATCTTAAAAATGGGCACCAGCACACTTTTCCAATTATCTGACATTTTTTCACTCTTAAAAATGCCACTGAATATTTGAGTCAAAAGCATCTCTCCAAGACATTTCCAAACCTCCACTGGTATGTTATCAGATCAGGCTACTTTCCCCTTCTTCATCCACTTCAGTGCTTTCCAAACTTCCTCTTCACTAATATTTCCCATTCCCTGGTCCACAGTTTCTATGACCTCTGCTCTGCTTTCCCTTTCATTCTTTTCATTCATTTGTTCCTCAATCTACTCCTTCATCTTTTTATCATGCTCTCCTTACTTGTTAGAACATTACCATGGGGGCCAAGATGGTGTAGAGGCAGGGGAGCCGGACTTGGGACCCGAAGGACCCAGGTTCGATCCCCAGTCACTGCATACCTTGTGGTGTCTATGGGCGGCACACCTCATCCCCAAATTGCCCCCCGGGCGCTTTCAATAGCTGCCCACTGCCCCACCTGGTGGTGGTTGGGTTAAATGCAGAGACTAATTTCGTCTTATATGGAAACATACACAGATGACAAATGTGACATTATTATTATTATTATTATTATTATTTATATTTGACAAGCTTAAACTGCTGCACATACTTTCTAGCCTGATCCCCCTGTCTCACCAGTTGATACAGAAAAAAACATTTAAATAAAAAATCTGTTGTTGTTTTTTTAATTGAATGCCAACAAAATTTTAAAGTTTTAAAGTTTATTTTTTCTTTTTCTATTTGGTCAAACATCCAATTTTTATCTGACATGAACTCATTCTGTAATCTTGATATGCTAAACCTGAGGCATACTTCATCCTAATTATATTTTCAAATCTTCAGAATATATTTTGTTTTCTCTTTTCTCAGTGTACTCCTGTGCTCTCCTCAGAGACATCCTTCTACAGGGTCGGCTGTACATTTCTAGAAACTGGTTGTGTTTCTATGCCAACCTCTTTGGGAAGGACATCAAGGTATGAAGCAATTCACTGAAAGCTTAATAAACCCAAACTGACTGAGAAAGATAAAATCAATTTTAAGTCACAGTCTAACAGGCTGGTTGGCCAACCTAAACTATTCTACTATTTGGATCTTGAATTAACTTGGTTTCTTGTCTTTACTTCTTCCTTAGACCTTCTTTAGGTCTTTGTGTTGATTTTATGTCTAGTAAATCTATAGATGTTCCCAGACTTTCACTTGAACCTACTATGACGTCTTTGCCTTTGATGTGCTGCATTGTACCTTTTCCTTCATTTCCTTGAAACCGAACCTCTTCTGAGATTTTAGTGATAGTAAGCCACTTATTCAGACTGCATTCTTCACATTCTGACTCAAACAACACACGTTTTGTGTTACCTGCCGAGTTTCTGTACGGTCTTTATAAATTATCTCTTGTTTTTTTGTTTTTTGTGTGAAATTTTGTCCTCATCCATGACATTTTTCCTGACTTTTGTCATTCTGCTTAGGTGGCTATTCCTGTCATTTCTGTGAGGCTGGTGAAAAAACACAAAACAGCTGGTCTTGTGCCCAATGGCTTGGCGATCACAACAGACACCAACCAGAAGGTACACACTTCAGTTGCACCCTCTCTAAACTGAGAATCTAGCACTGATTAGCACAGTATGGCTGTATTTTCCACTAGAGCTGTGATGGAAAAAAACAGCATGCTCTGGATAGAAACACAGCAGAGTGAGCTATAGCACAAGAGAGTGAAGTTTTTTCCTCCACAACAATAATCTTTAAGAAACACTGTTTAACTCAAATTTATAAAGAAGATGTTTATTTTTAAGCTTTATTTTTGTTTTCAGTAACCACTAAAAATTAAAAGCTATTACATGCCATAAGCACATTGGGATATCTGTGAGAGTTATCTTCAACAGCCAATCAGTACTGCTTTATGTAGACACACAGGGAAGGACAGGTGGGTTTCTTTGCTTTCCAGAAGATACAGACTATTTTAATGAATTGTTCCAAGTCAAATTGATAATAAGAACTGGTAGGTCCACTGTTAACAGCAGCAAAAAAAATCCTCATATGTATGACTTTTTCCTTAAACTTGTCAGTACATTTTGCAACAGTTTTTTGGATTCTACAGACATCCATTATAGCATCTTATACCATTTCACTCAAGTTGAGTCTGATATTTGATTTGACCATTACTGCACTATACAGTAGTCATTTTATCCAGCTGTTCTGTTTGGCTGTCTTCTTCCGTTGTCCTGCTGTAAAATTTAATTTGGACTTTTCGGACAGATGGCCTCACATTTGATTCTAGAATACTTGAGATATCTGATGAGAATATGCTCAATACATTAGCGTTAGGGTCTTTAGCTTCACTGGGCTGTGACCAGGTATGCGTTTCAATTTCAGTTTCAGGTTATTAATACTGATGTTCAAACCGTTACATGATAAGAATGAAAAACGATTACCCAGAATTCGGTGTATACCATGATAAAATAAAAAAAATGCAGATAAGAACAAAGATGACGGAACATAACAAGTATTCTAAATAGATGTTTGGCACAATTAAAATGAAATAAAAATTCATTAAAAAACACAATATGACTGTAGGGGTACAGGTAATGATCAGATTTAACGTACCGTACAGTACACCAGATGTAAGAATGAGCAGGTGTTATCCTGATACAACCTTATCATCAATTATTCACGGGTTCTCTCTTTTTCGGATTAAACAATAATTTGTATGACCAAATGAGTGATGTAATGTGACAATGAAACGTTAATTATAGTTGACCCACCAGAGATGGAATCATTTATTAACAAATCGTAAATGTACATCATAACATATGTACATAGATTGATTGATCAGATTTTCCTATAATTTAAACGTCAGCAGATTTAAATTGTGGACAACAGAAACAAGTAATTATATGATAAGCTACTTATCTCTGAAGGCTCTTTAGCTTAATGTTGTTACTGGCAAAGATAGGTAAGAGAAGAAGGAATGAGGAAAGAGAAAGGAAGTTTATCTTGGGATGAATGAATGAGTTCAACCAGGAATGACACACTCTTCGTGCGATATCAGCTAAACCCAGGTCCGCTAGGTAAAACCATCAGCGACTCGTTACCTTATGATGATCAGTCAAGAATGGATCTTTCCTTGAAGTCCGAGGAGGTCAGTCCGTTTACCTTCAGCGTCTGAATGTCCGCCTCATCGATTAAAGTAGCGAGCATTTCTGGTTTTGGTTTCCAAAATAAAACATTCCTCCAAAAGGAATTTTCATTAAGAAACTGGGAGCTTTTAAGCTCGAGATCGGATTTACAGCAGACGTGCCATAAATCCTCAGCTGATGAGACTAGGTCGTTGGCTCGTGACCAGACATCCATCAGTAAAGGAAAAAGTTATTACAGTACATCTCAACTTCCTCCAGCAGAACTGCACCATTCCAGGAAGTCAGGCTTTTTGAAGGGAGATTGACATCAGAGTTTTCTCTCCGTTCCATTGGTAATAACCAGGGAGTAGGAGGGAATTAGATGAGGTCAGAAGGTTATTAGCAGTCAAAGAACTGTGAAGGTTGTTTAGAAGAAAGACAGAGAGTTGTTTTAGAAATTAGGAGAATACAGGCGCCAGGTTTATGATTAAAACTGATTAACTGTTTCACATTTCTAAACAAATATTGAAAGTTCAATCCGACATATCCTTCGACTTAGACAGTCTTTTGATTATCAACATATTGAAACAATAACACTGCTCATACGAATAACACAAGGTTATGCTTTGATTATATTTGAATTAGCACATAGTAAAGAGTCTTGGTGATTTAATTTGTGTCTTTGATTCAAATTAATGGAATAAATAGTGTCCACTCCTCTCTTGAAGGTTTCAAAGAAAAGGTGTCTCACTGAGAGTTTCAGAGACGAAGGTGTATCCCTACATGACCATAATAAATACACTTATTTAGCTTTAAGTGTTGTGAATAAATAAAGGGTTAAAAGAAGCAAAGGGCTGCAGCTAGACATCAGATATCAGTGGCAGCAGATCACAACTACTAAATGCTAAAGTGCAGTGTTCAATGTTTGGGTGAGGAGCAGTTCAGCAATCTGACTACATCCGAGTAGAAGCTGTTAATCAGTCTGGAGGTTTTTGCCCGGGTGCAGCACAGTGCATGTGCAGCATTTTGGCTCTTGTCCTACACCTGGGGGTATAAATGTCCATGAGAGATGGTAAGCTGTACCTGATGGTTCTCTGAGCAAACTTTACCACCCTCTGCAGTGCCTTCTTCTCTGTCACAGTGCAACTACTGCACCACACTGTGAAGGCGGAGGTCCGGATGCTTTTCTCCATACTGGTGTTGAAGGACCTGAGAGCGTCAGCATCCAGACCTCCCCTCTTCAGGTTCCTCAGGATGTACAGGAACTGGTGGACTTTCTTAATGACACAGTGGTGGTGGTATGCCAGGTGAGGGTGTTGGCCAGATGCATCCCAAGGTACTTGACAGAGGGGACCATTTCCACAGCTGCTCCACTGTACAGTGAACGGGGGGTAGTGCCAATCCTGCATAAATCTACAACCATCTCCTTGGTCTTCTGGAGGCTGAGGATGAGATTGTTTTCCCTGCACCCTCACATCAGGTCCTCCACCTCCCACCTGAGTATGATGACTCATGGGTGATGAGCCTGACTAAACTTCACCACAAGGCTCTGGTTGTGGTGAGCTCTGCAGTCACTGATACTAAAGGTAAACAGCAGTGGGCTGAGCACACAGCCCTGGGGTGAGCTCATGACAATGGTGGAAGACATGGTGTTGATACTAGAGGCCGAGATACAGCTCTGCGTTTGGCCGTACGCCGCTCTACGCCGTACGTACGCAGAGGCACAAGCATACCCCCGCAGGGCACGTACGCACCAAGCTCAAATTTTATGACTGCGTATGCGAGGCGCGTTGTCTCACAAGAAACTGTCCGGTGCCGGACTGTTTTGTATGAGACACAAATGTATTAAATTCCCCTTCTTCATCCCTGATCTGGACTTTTCTTTTGTTTGTTTTTTGCCAAAAGTCAAGTGATCGCTTCCTCCTCCGCTGACTCCATGACTGAAATGATGAGGAAATGAATGAATTTGTCACGAGCGAACTAAACTCATGTCCAACGTGGCTGCGCGAGGCTCTGCATATTTCCTGGTGTTCTGGTGGGCTGGACCAGCGCTCCCTGTTTTTATTTTTATTTTTAGAACTTTTTATTAACATATAAACACAGAATACCGCTGCGGCAGAAGCTGCGTGAAGTGCCTTTTTTCCCCCACCCGACCTGTCAATCAATTCAGTAGGCGTGTCAGCAAATGACCAATCAGCGACCTCAATTTGTCCCGTAGGTAAACGCTCCGCCCTGCTGTTGCTCAAATGACGTCAAGAATATGGAGCGAAAACGCGAGTATTAACGCGAGAACGAATGCAGAGCTGTGCTTGTGAGCGGCGTACAGGCCGTACGCAGAGCTATATCTCGGCCTTAACACTCTGCAACCTGCAGGTCAGGAAATCTATGATCCAGTCACACAGGGATGAAGAGGTTCTCAGTGCTGCCAGATTGGACACCAGTGTCTGTGTTATGATGGGGTTGATCACAGAACTGAAGTCCAGGAACAGCAGCTCGTATACAGTACCCTGTTCTCCACGTGAGAGAGAGCCTGGTGGGTCAGATCAGCAATGGCATCTGCTGAGGACCGGTTACATCTAGAAGGATACTGATGACAGTCCTCAGCCCTGTCCGTGGTCTTCTTCAGGTGCTTCATCACCTGTCTTTCAAAGCACTTTAGGATGACAGGGGGGTGAGGGCTATGGGATGGTTGTCATTGAGACATGATGCTGCCAAGGTCTCTAGTGCCATGAAATGTTTACAGGTGTTCTCAGTATCCTCACCTGAGTTGCAGTTTTGATTCAGTTTTGAACATGTTCTGAAAATAGCCTCAAAGATGTTGCCAAGATGTTGTGAGTGGCTCAAACCATTCTCACTGTAGTGTCTATGATTCTAGAGCTCTGGGTTTGTATTTTAACACCTGCACAGGAGTTCTGCTCCAACAAAAAAACTTCTTGATGTTCAGATCCAACCATGCAGATGATAAATAATGAATATTAAATAGGTGCTCCAAGACTACATTCAGTGTAGGAATTATACTCCAGTAGATTAAATTATAAACGTGCTCATTGTCATTTCCATCACATGTGGTACATGAGGTGGAATGAAATTGTGTACTCAAGGTCCCAGTTACATCCAAAAATAACAAAAATATAAAGTATAAAAAAGAAACAGCATACAAGGATCTAAGATATGCACTAAGCAAAATTATATAGTGGAAGTAATTCCTAATATTAAAGGAAGTAGAGGGATAATAAATAAATAATATATATATACAGTACAGCTAAAACCAACTAAAGTCACAGATTTAACAGGTTTTATGCACATCGGACAAGAAGATGCAGGTAAGATATAAAAAACTGACATAACAATGACAACAAACAATGACAAAATGACAGATAACAAAGAAAACTTGGATCTACATAACGTGGGGTTTAATTACAGATGCAGTGCAGATGTGGCAGTCCGCAGCTTGTAGGAGCAGGTGTGAAACTTTTTTTTTTTTCATTTATAGATGGCCTCCCTTCTCACCTTATAGCCATCCTCTCACACCGATATGTTTTTTTATCCACAAAAAGAGCACAAGGCAAACACACCCAACCTCCGTCCGCAATCCTGCAAAGCACATGACAGAACACAGCAACGAAACATACATGCATAAAGACTAATAATAATCATGACATTGCAGTAGATTTCTATAAATAAACATACCCATACCTACAAATATATATACAGTATATAGGTTCAAACCCCAGTCACGGCATAACTTGTGGTGTGTTTGAGCAGCACATCTCATCCCAATTGCTCCCCGGCGCGCTTTCTATAGCTGCCCACTGCCCCACCTGGTGGTGATTGGGTTAAATGCAGAGTCAAATTTCGTCTTGCATGGAAACATACACAGATGACAAAAATGTGACATTATATATATATATATATATATATATATATATATATATATATATATATATATATATATATATATATATATATATATATATATATATATATATATATATATATATATATATATATATATATATATATATATATATATATATATATATATATATATATATATATATATATATATATATATATATATATATATATATATATATATATATATATATATATATATATATATATATATATATATATATATATATATATATATATATATATATATATATATATATATATATATATATATATATATATATATATATATATATATATATATATATATATATATATATATATATATATATATATATATATATATATATATATATATATATATATATATATATATATATATATATATATATATATATATATATATATATATATATATATATATATATATATATATATATATATGCATTCATATCACATATCCATCTACATATCAGGTGTGAAACTAAAACACGAAATAAAGTTAGCAGAACAATCTGTGATCTATAATCAGGTGAAATCTTGAAATATATGCTCTTGGAGTTTTTATTAGTATTTGTATAACCTATTACTGAGCTGTGATTCAGAATTTACATCGAAACATCAACTGGACCATTAAAGGTACTATCTGCGATTTCTGCAAAGCCCTGAAACTTAGAAAAATTTTGAACAGAGACCGTTCTCCCTCCTCCCCCTTGCACTCTGGGTGACCTGCAACTCCGCCTCCTTAGCTCCTCCTCCACAGCTTGGCTGTCTCGTGAACGCGCATGCTTGTAAACACAGTTGTAATGGCGTCGGCTCAGTCAAAACACCGGTAAGGATAGACTATTTGCTTCTCAAATCTTTGCGTATTTGTAATAAAGTATCGTAAATTATGTATAACCCTTTCAATAAGTTATGTGTAGCTCTTACTTTGTGTTACATTTTATCTGTGTTATGCAGTTTTGAAACATGTCGATGGGCTTCCGATGAGGATTTTACACCCAGAGGTGTACTTCTACGTCCGAAGAAGAGGAACCCAGGAACACAGGATGTTCTCATAGTCACCATGTTTTCATGCAAACATTAAAATGATGATTGGATGAACAGTACTGTTGCTTTGTCTTATTCTTCATGAACATGCAGTGAAATAATTTTCTATTTGAAAGAACACAGCGACAAAATCTTTTTTATTTATTTATTTAGACAATAAATACACAAAAAACCTAAATAAATATGTGACAAGGATCATCAAACCGTTACATAACGCAGACTTAAATAACCATAAATAAAGCACTGAGCATCCACCCTGATGTTAAATACTCTGTTGTGTACTTAGTTTGATTTAAATAACTTTTTAATAAAACTGGACAGAAATTAAACAGAACTTAATTAACTCCAAATTCTTCCAAACCTGCAGCCTTCAGGGCAACAGAACAGCAAGCAGGGCCCAGGTGACTGATCTGGTCTTCACTTAAGTGGGTCAGGTCAGTAAATATGTGCAGCTTCTCCAGATTGTCAGCTTGTCCAAACATCTAAAGTCCATAGAGAACCACCTGATCTCCACTCTTTCATTTGTGTATATATATAATATATATATATATATATATATGTTATAAATATAGGTATCTATATGTATATATACTGTATATATATATATAGTTATAAATATAGGTATCTATATAAATAAATAACTATATTTATAACTACTGTATATATACTATATATATACTGTATATCTATATATATTATATCTATGTATATATATCTATATATATATAT
>JBBPBX010020880.1:32670-42933 GCA_038048925.1 Garcialebias charrua | reverse complement strand
TTTAAATGGTTACTGTTGCACCGAGGGACTGAGAGAGAAATGCAATTTCAATCCTGTGTATGTCCTGTACATATTGCAGTTTTGATAATAAAGTTGACTTTGACTTTGACTTTGACTTTGAAACTCCACGTGGAAGAAACTGAAAGTTAAACTGGGTTTCTTTTTCAGAAATAGATCATGTCTAACACTGAATGTTAGGAAACGCCTTGTATCTGTGACTTTCCTTCCCTCCATTGATTACGGTGACATTATCTACATGAATGCTCCTACAAGCACCCTGCGGATGTTGGATGTTGTCTATCATGGTGCACTAAGATTCATAACTGGCTGTGATTATCGTACCCACCACTGCACCCTGTATTCACTGGTTAACTGGACATCATTAACCTCACGCAGACTCTTCCACTGGTACATTTTCATCTTTAAATCACTTCTTGGTCTGCTGCCTTCATACATCTCCTCCTACATGTCTCTGCGTGAGTGCAGCTACAGCGTGCGCTCTCAGGACATGATCACCTGCAGTGTTCCGTCAGTTTGGACTGAACTTGGAAAAAGGGCCTTCTCCTATTGTGCTCTAGCCTGGCCCTCGCCATTCCTACGCAGTTCCGCTCAATTCTCATTTCCCTTCACTGCTGGGTCTGGCATTTCTCCCATCCACAAGGATGTCTCCGGTAGGTTTTGACCGGACCAATCAGAGAACAGAAGGCGGAGTTTTGAACGACGTCGACTGACGTCGTCATTCAAAATGGCTGCCGCCACGAAGGAATTTTCAATAAAACAAGGTAAAAAACTATTATTTCTCTGCTGATAAAAAATGTATTTCTTAGCTAACGTTATATCAGAAGTGTTCCTGAGCAATCAGAGAGCAGAAGGCGGAGTTTTGAACGACGTCGACTGACGTCGTCATTCAAAATGGCTGCCGCCACGAAGGAATTTTCAATAAAACAAGGTAAACTATTATTTCTCTGCTGATAAAAAATATATTTCACCGCTGACGTTATATCAGAAGTGTTCCTGAGCTTAACAGTTCCTAAATCAATTCACGAAATGGTCAAATCTGCTGGATTTAAATAGTTTCGGTTTGACATTTTCCAAACAGCCTCGGGTGCGCTACGAAAATAAATGATAAAAAATCGAATTTTATCTCAAATGTTTCATCTAGGCCAACAGTCAGTAAATTAGAGACATATAATTACACACTGGTAGCAGAAAAAATATCCACCGAGTGGTTTCTGAGCTTTTTATCTGAATAGCCTGGACCTCGCCAGGCTAACTAACAAAACTCCGCCTTCTGTTCTCTGATTGGTCCATTCAAAAATCTAATGGAGAAATCGCTGTCTATGGGAGAGATGCCAGACCCTAGTACAAAGCGAAGTGAAGGACATGGGTCTGGTATCAACCAGGCTAATTGTGCTCCTGCTTCCTGGAATATCTTACAAAAAGATGTGAAGCTCTTAGCCTTGACCTCTCTAAATGGTTTTAAGAATATGTTGGAATCCTGGAAAAAAACAATGCAGATATGTTCTTGTTCTTGATTTTATACATCTACCTTATAATGTTTTGCTAGTTATTCTATTGTTTATTGTTTAAGGTAATTGTATCATTGCTGTTCATCGTTCTTTAGTTTGTAGCAGGTCGCATTTGTAAATGAGTCCACGAGGCTCAATGAGATTTACCTGACTAAATAAAGGTTGAATGAATACCCTAAAGGTTTTGGATCAGCCTGACTCCATGAAGATGCGAGGAAGCATCCATCCATTTTCTTCCGCTTATCCGGGGTCGGGTCGCGGGGGTAGCAGCCTAAGTAGGGAGGCCCAGACTTCCCTCTCCCCAGCCACTTGGAGCAGCTCCTCTGGGGGAATCCCAAGGCGTTCCCAGGCCAGCCGAGAAACATAGTCCCTCCAGCGTGTCCTGGGTCTTCCTCTGGGTCTCCTCCCGGTGGGACATGCCCGGAACACCTCACCAGGGAGGCGTCCAGGAGGCATCCTAACCAGATGCCCGAGCCACCTCAACTGGCTCCTCTCGATGTGGAGAAGCAGCGGCTCTACTCCGAGTCCCTCCCGGATGACTGAGCTTCTCACCCTATCTCTAAGGGAGAGTCCAGACACCCTGCGGAGAAAACTCATTTCAGCCGCTTGTATCCGAGATCTCGTTCTTTCGGTCACAA
Organism: Garcialebias charrua; assembly: GCA_038048925.1. Taxonomy (NCBI): domain Eukaryota; kingdom Metazoa; phylum Chordata; class Actinopteri; order Cyprinodontiformes; family Rivulidae; genus Garcialebias; species Garcialebias charrua. Next base: position 40,766 of record JBBPBX010020880.1, on the reverse strand, counting down.
CCCAAAGCTCATGACCATAGATGAGGGTGGGAACGTAGATCGATCGGTAAATTGAGAGCTTTGCCTTTTGACTCAGCTCTCTCTTCACCACGACAGACCGGTACAGCGCCCGCTTCACTGCGGACGCTGCACCTATCCGCCTATCGATCTCACGCTCCAGTTTTCCCTCATTCGTGAACAAGACCCCGAGATACTTAAACTCCTCCACTTGGGGCAGGACCTCCTCCCCGACCCGGAGAGGGCATGCTACCCTTTTCCGGCTCAAGACCATGGCCTCGGATTTGGAGGAACTGATCCTCATCCCGGCCGCATCACACTCGGCTGCAAACCGCTCCAGCGAAAGCTGTAGATCACGATCTGATGAAGCCAATAGGACCACATCATCTGCAAAAAACAGAGAAGCGATTCTAAGGCCACCAAAACGGATCCTCTCAACACCTTGGCTGCGCCTAGAAATTCTGTCCATAAAAGTTATGAACAGAATCGGTGACAAAGGGCAACCTTGGCGGAGTCCAACTCTCACTGGAAACGAGCCTGACTTACTGCCGGCAATGCGGACCAAGCTCTGACACCGGTCGTACAGGGACCTAACAGCCCATATCAAAGGGCCTGGTACCCCATACTCCCGGAGTACCCCCCACAGAACCCCCCGAGGGACGCGGTCGAATGCCTTCTCCAAGTCCACAAAGCACATGTAAACTGGTTGGGCAAACTCCCACGCACCCTCCAGGACCCTGCTGAGGGTGTAGAGCTGGTCCAGTGTTCCACGACCAGCACAAAAACCACACTGCTCCTCCTGAATCCGAGGTTCGACTATCCGAGGAAGCATTCATTTAGATTTAGTTTAGTTTAATACAATACTGTACAGTGTTTTATATGGATGCAAACAAATTTGGAATCGTTTTTCAAGGTCTAGGTCAAGGTTCTTTATTGTCATTCGCATCGCATGTGGTACATGAGATGGAACGAAATTGTGTACACAGGGTCCCAGTTACATCCAACAATAGCAGAAATATAAAGTGTAAAAAGGAACAGTAAATAAGAATCTAAGATATAAACTAAGATGTATAAACAAATGCCAAACGGTACGCTAAAAAAAATCTTAGATATATGCTAAACACTAAATAATATAAAACAATATGGTGTAACAACAGCAGCCTGATTTTTCGCAGTTTTTCAATGTAAGATTGCACGATACACGATTGTCAACTTCAGTATTACTCACGTGAATGGGATGGTACTGGATAAAAATTTAATGAAAAAAATTCTGACAGGCACCAACATTTTATAGTTTTCTTTCAATACGCCTAATGCACATCAAAATAACTACACTACCCAGAAGTCAGCAGTGCTTCCAGCAGCTGCTTCCTGCCAAAATGGAGGGAAAATTTTGCAACGTAAAGTCAGAAGTAACTATCAATTTATTAAGCTCACAGAACTGGCAGGAAAGTCGCAAATAATCCTGAAGCTCAATTATCCGTGAGCACGTCAACCTGGACTGGGCGGTGGGCTTCGTCGATACTAGGTCTGCCCAACCAAAACCGAGTCCAACTGGAACTGAGCTGCTGGTCTGCAGAGCTGGTAAGTAAAATTTCTACTTTGTATAGCGTAGCCCTTTAGCTCCGCCTAGTGGATATCTCTCCCGTGCGTCAGCGCCCTATCCACTAGGCGGAGCTAAAGGGCTCCGCTATACAAAGTAGAATCTGGGGTTACAATACGTAACCAACGTTTGCAGTACTGTACAGTACACATAATATGTTGTTAAAATGACGTAGGTTTAATGCAGTTTACGTAGGTTTGCTATTTTTGGATGTAACTGGGACTGTGTGTACACAATTTCCTTCCACCTCATGTACCACATGGGATGAAATGACAATAAAACCTACTTGAACTTGAACTTAAGAGTTTAGAACATTGCAAGAGTGTAGGAAGGGTTTATAAAGCCTTAAAATGTATATAAATACTAAAATAAATATAGCATTTCATGGTTTTTCACCTATTGTGGTGTTGTCTGGAACATATGTCTTGATGACATGAAAGCCTGAATGGCTCTAAACTTTTTTAATTTAAATGAGAAAAAGACAGAAGTGATGGTTTTTGGTGGTACCACTGGCCCCACTCCTGTAAATCTGGGACTTTTGGCCCAGTTCATCAAGCCCACCATTACAAATCTTGGGGGTGAAAATGGATATGGGTCTTAAGCTCAACAGTCAGATAAGTTCAGTTGTTAAATCAAGCTTTTTCCAGTCACGGCAGCTGGCTGAAATAAAAACCATCCTTTCATGTGAGCACTTTGAAACAGTAATTCGTGCCTTTGTGACCAGACCACTAGGCTGGACGACTGTAATGCTCTTTATGTGGGGGTTAGTAGCTCCTCCATTGCCCGTCTTCAGATGTTGATTTTACTATTGTTATTTATTTGATACTTCTTTTACTGTTTCAATTTTTATTGCATAGCTGTTTATATCTTTTTAATTATTTGTTTCTTGTAAACTATAGGGGGATCACACTCTTAAGCCTCCCTGGTAAGGTCTATTCAGGGGTTTTGGAGAGGAGGGTCCGTCGGATAGTCGAACCTCGGATTCAGGAGGAACAGTGTGGTTTTCGTGCTGGTCGTGGAACACTGGACCAGCTCTACACCCTCAGCAGGGTCCTGGAGGGTGCGTGGGAGTTTGCCCAACCAGTTTACATGTGCTTTGTGGACTTGGAGAAGGCATTCGACCGCGTCCCTCGGGGGGTTCTGTGGGGGGTACTCCGGGAGTATGGGGTACCAGGCCCATTGATATGGGCTGTTAGGTCCCTGTACGACCGGTGTCAGAGCTTGGTCCGCATTGCCGGCAGTAAGTCAGGCTCGTTTCCAGTGAGAGTTGGACTCCGCCAAGGTTGCCCTTTGTCACCGATTCTGTTCATAACTTTTATGGACAGAATTTCTAGGCGCAGCCAAGGTGTTGAGAGGATCCGTTTTGGTGGCCTTAGAATCGCTTCTCTGTTTTTTGCAGATGATGTGGTCCTATTGGCTTCATCAGATCGTGATCTACAGCTTTCACTGGAGCGGTTTGCAGCCGAGTGTGATGCGGCCGGGATGAGGATCAGTTCCTCCAAATCCGAGGCCATGGTCTTGAGCCGGAAAAGGGTAGCATGCCCTCTCCGGGTCGGGGAGGAGGTCCTGCCCCAAGTGGAGGAGTTTAAGTATCTCGGGGTCTTGTTCACGAATGAGGGAAAACTGGAGCGTGAGATCGATAGGCGGATAGGTGCAGCGTCCGCAGTGAAGCGGGCGCTGTACCGGTCTGTCGTGGTGAAGAGAGAGCTGAGTCAAAAGGCAAAGCTCTCAATTTACCGATCGATCTACGTTCCCACCCTCATCTATGGTCATGAGCTTTGGGTTGTGACCGAAAGAACGAGATCTCGGATACAAGCGGCTGAAATGAGTTTTCTCCGCAGGGTGTCTGGACTCTCCCTTAGAGATAGGGTGAGAAGCTCAGTCATCCGGGAGGGACTCGGAGTAGAGCCGCTGCTTCTCCACATCGAGAGGAGCCAGTTGAGGTGGCTCGGGCATCTGGTTAGGATGCCTCCTGGACGCCTCCCTGGTGAGGTGTTCCGGGCATGTCCCACCGGGAGGAGACCCAGAGGAAGACCCAGGACACGCTGGAGGGACTATGTTTCTCGGTTGGCCTGGGAATGCCTTGGGATTCCCGCCGGAGGAGCTGGCCCAAGTGGCTGGGGAGAGGGAAGTCTGGGCCTCCTTAGGCTGCTACCCCCGGGACCCGACCCCGGATAAACAGAAGAGAATGGATGGATGGATGGATGTTTCTTGTATTTTATTCCTTTTTATGCTTTTTAGCTTGTCTGTACACCACTTTGGTCCTGTATGGGTGTTTTTAAAGTGCTTTATGAATAAAGTTGGATTGGATTGGATTGGATTGGATAACCCCCGAGATTATCGAGGGACTACTGTAAACTAAAAGTATCTCAATGTTTGTGAAAGTAAAAAATAAACTAAATTAAAAAGAAAAATGGAAAGAAAACTTAAAACATCTGGGAGAAGTATTTTCTCCTTTTAGAGGTCTGTGTTGGTGTTAAAAACTAAATGCTACAAATGCTACAAAATCCAGACTGCAGTCAACACGAGGCTTAATAAGATTGGTTTGATGTGAAGAATGGGTCTGCTTCTAGGGCCATGAGCTGTGTTTTAACTCTGACCCGACTTGGACACAGCTTTACTGATGTTTCCCATGCAGGTCATGCCCCCCGGGAGCAGAACGCAATTAGACAAATTAGAAGGCGAAGTCTGCGGAGGACAAAGGTCAGAATGGGAACCAATGCTGTTTCTCATGCTGCTCGTAAAACAAACAGCTCTGCAGCCGTGTTGTTTCTAGCACTTTCAAATTGAAACCCTGACTACAATGGCTGTCCAGGCGCCAATAAATCTCATGTCAACAAAGTTTTACGGTCACTATCTTATTGCTAACATGACGAACACCTTCACAGACGTATCAAAAATCTGCATTTGTGAGGATAGGGTGCAATAACACTCCAGAACATGCATTATGTTATTCCATAGAGAATTTCATATGTTTATTTTTTATTCTGTCCCAAACCGTTTGTAGTCATCACCGCTGTCATTTTTTTTTTTCCCACCTCAAACAAGCTGAAGTAGCAATTTACTTTGTGTCCTCATTTAATGGGCTTCAGAGTGAGTGGCTGAAGTCGAGTGTCAGCTTTCTGCAGGAAAATGATTCCACCGTTTATAATATGTTCCCTAAAAGTAGTTATTTAGGAAATTAGCCGTTTGACAGAAAAATAGGTGCAAATGTATAAACATTTCCAGGCTTTCTTTCTGCTTTTCCAGTGCATTTATTGATGCAATAATTTGATACCACAGAGAATTAAAACTGCTTTTTAATTTTTTTGTAAACTGAGGAGACTGAATACTTTCTAATAATTTTACTTAATATTTTGTTTCCTCAAGTTTTTGCTATATGCATGATGTGTGTTAGATGTATGGTGGGCACAACATATGAGGTGTTAGTTCCATTTTTTTAGGCCTACGGCAAAGAGACGTTAGCTTTCAACTCACGCAGCATTCAGCCCTATAGGTTTATTGTTGTTTCTTGCATTGCTTATCCTTGCCTGAGGTCTTCATGAATATTGCACCGTACTATGTTCCATGGTAAACTCCATGATGTGAGGAATGTATCCTATCGCTTCATGCATTATAGATAGAGGTTACGGAAGGCTATCTTAGATCCAGTGTGGTTTTCCAGTTCTGATTTTGGAAACAATCAAGATATATTTGCCCAAATCCAAACACAGAATGGTTTTATTTTTCTGTGTAGTACTGTCACATTTAAAAAATATTAAGCATTGGTTTCTACTACCGTTACTGTTTTAAGGTTTCCAACCCACCAAGACTGAATTCATGACATCCTCTTTAAAAATGGTTGAATATATTCACTCTTCACTTAGAGTTCCCCCAATGTTGTTCATCAAACAGTTTACTTTTTTAATGAGCAAATAACTTTTATTGTAGGATTCCAGTTTATTTTGTAACCAACGAGTGGCAGAGGGGAGCCAAATTAACATCAACTCTGATCCTGGTCGACGAGCTCCTGGAGTATTTAAGAACATTTAGTTCAGATCTTCCTCGCTGGAACTTTGTGCTATACCAACCGGTAACTAGTGACAACCCTGAAGCTCTTATCTAAGATAATGTGACTAACTGGAATATTTCCTTGTGCTTTCTAGTCCTGTCTCAGTTGTTTGTCTTTGTGGAAGTTCCAACTTGTCGTCTCTACAAAGCAGAACCTCTGCAGAACTTAATCTGGACTCCATTAACGCCTCCCGCCATCAGCCTACAACATCATTGGATCAGATTCTGGATCTCCGTCCTGCCACTCTCCAAATCTTCATACATCATCTCTATTGACACATTCATCCATCAGAGATCCTTCAGCCTTCTCTCCATACCTGTGAAATAGAAAGAAAAAGTAAGCAACTCATCCTGCATCTGCATCTCTCAGGTTATACTTATTTAGATACTCATCGATTTGACGTTCCCTTGCAGATGATATCCCTGGGCCCCGTAAACTCACTTACCTTTTTATTGACTGGTTCAGTCTTTGTCAGTCTACACCACTCTGGGGACAAAAAGTAATCAATCACGATATTAATTGTGCTAAAAACAAAGTAAAAATTGAAAATCCTAAATAAATAACATTAAAATGAGTCTAATCTTACAGGGACTTTTGGCATGCAAAAACAGGAACAAACTCTCGGGGATTGTCAGGATGTGCAGCAAAACTGCAGGCATAGCCCTACAGAACCTCACTGACCTACACAAGAGGAGGTCAGTGAACAGGGCCAGGCTGATTCTGTCAGATCCTGATCACCACTCCATGGTGAGTTCAGGTTGCTTCCATTTGGACGCAGGTGCCCTGATGTAGGCTAATCAGACTGAAAAACTCATTTATCCCTGTAGAAATGGGGCTTCTCAACAAACAATGGTCTTAATATTTTGTCTGGATGTTTCATGTACCTACTGACTGTGAAACAAATTGCCCCTTGGAGATAATAACGATTCTTGAACTTGAATTTGAACTCATCAACCAAAATAACAATCTAAACATATCTTATATCTTAAAATTAAACCTGCATAAAGTGTTAAACATTTGGCCGTCAGTCATTTGTTGTGTTAGGGGCTCTCATTTGAATATTTCCACATTGGACCTAAACTTTATCAAAACTTTGTTTTGTTTTTTGTTTTTGCCTCGAGTTAATGAATTGGTCCAATACTCTGCATATATTTCTGTGGTGATGTGTTAATAATGTCTCAAACTTGTTTTTATATTTAGGTTCTGGAAATACACACACTGAAAAAAGTCATGTCAAAAATGCATATTGGTGTTTTGATTCTAGCTAATTTGGCCAACAAGTGGCTAAAATGCAGCTGAAATGTGAAGCCAACAGTCCTTCAGTAACCTGATAAGTTGCTGATTGTTATGTTTGTGATTACAAGGTATTTTAAGGAGTAAACTTTTGACATGAAATCAGTTGTAAAGACATTTAGAAGAGTTTATTAACATTGTAACAGTTGTGTTCTAATACTAATACCGGTACTACTTGTTTTAAATGTCCTTTTTAAGACATTTTATTGACATTTGTTGATTTATTTTTAGCAAGAATACTTAAAAAAATAGGTATTTAAATACAGTTAAACTGAATTGGACTACAATTGACTGAAAAGTATTGGGATACTGCATGACAAACAGAAAGCTTAATTAGATCTTAATATAGGTCGATATTTTCTTTCTGTTTCTAATTTTTTTTTTTTTTCATTTTAAAAGATGCTTTAAAATGAACAATTTTCCCTAAAAAAACATAAATGTTGTGCACCTTTAGAAATTGTGCACAAGTCCTGCAGGCCATAGATGATTAGTTGCTTGTGCAAATTTTGGCCTCTTTCTTTAGGAAAACAAAAAAACAGGCTTATTTCCAAACACAAAACCCTGCACATGATCCAAAAATGTATGCCACCTCTTGAACAGATGGTTGTGTTTATTTATGCAAAGTTATGATTGAAAAGCTGGGAAAACACAAATTTTCATGTCAACCAAAAATAAAAATAAAATAGTCACACCATAGCCTAATCCGTTCAGTCATAGCAACTCTGTTACTAATCAAAGGTGCAATTTAAATGTTAAAATCAGAACAATTTTATTTTTAGATCAAGAAAATCAATAAGTTGTCTTGGATGAATGACTCGTAAATTATTTTCTGAACTTGTCAATAAAATGCATTTTAATTTCTAAACACTAACTTTAAATGTACTTCATTGGCTCATAAATCACTTGAAACAACCTAAATTAATGAGTTGTCGGGAAATTCCACAAGAGAAGTTGTCATTTTAGCTTGACTCTCTTCACAGTAGGGCTCTCACACGCTGCTATTGTAAAACCACTCACATAACACGCAGCAAGCATTATAAATAATAAGGCAATCTGCTGGAGGTGTCATCCCTCCTCGCTTTAATAAATAACGCCTCCAGCTCTGCAGTCCCACATCTCGTACAGCACTGCTGGTGTTTTATTGTTGAGGCG
>JBBPBX010020879.1:30061-42934 GCA_038048925.1 Garcialebias charrua | reverse complement strand
CTAACAGTGTGGATAGTTAATCATTTTTTGAAGTCCTGCACTCATGCATATTACTAACAGAAATTTCCCCCCTTTTTTACCATTATTCCAAAACTTGCTGAAACTATAATCAATCACAGGAGTAGACACCAAGCTCTTTGAGAAGGACCAGAGTGGATTGTGAATTTATGATTTCAAGATGTGAGTAGCTCTCTCTGGCAGCTGGAGCATCATCCATTTGTTCAAAGTGACCACTGTTTTCCTATGATTCATGATTCCTATACCTCAGTTCATTCCCAACTCTACATAGATTGTGCATTACCTCTACAACAGTTAATGCAAGCACAACAGACTTTTTGCACTGCACAGTACATTTGATTTATCATTTGATTTTACAGTATAATTTATTGCAGGGTGATGCTGCAGCACAGTTGTTAAAGTTGTTGCCTCACAGTAACAAGTTCAAAGGTTCGCCTCAGACCTTTATGTGTGGAGTTAGCATCTTTCTCTTGTGAACTCGTGGATTTTCTTGGGGTACTCCGGTTTTCTCCCACATAATAAAAACATGCATGTTAGGGTAATCGGGGACTAAATCGGCATTAGGTGTGAGAGAGTGAATGGTTGTTTGTCTCGTTTGTCTCTGAGTCTCTGAGTCCCTGTGATGAACTTGTGACCTGTCCAGGGTGTACACCGCCTCTCACACAGTGACTGCTAGATATGGGCACAGTGACCCAGAAAGGGTCTTCTGTTTTATGCCTGGGATAATATATTTACGGTAGCTTTTTATAATGGTTTCATTTGGTCTTTATCACAATTTTTTTGTTGTTGTTGATAATTTTAGCAAACTTTCTATATTTTTGAATTGTAATAACTAATATTACTGTTTTTTATTTCTATTTAGAATCTGCCACATCTTAGGCACATTTCAAGCTTTTTGCTGCAGCTGTAATTATTGTTAATTAGGGCACACGCTCATTCACTGTGGTCCTATATGCACATAACCTGTGTTCCGGTAATTTATATCCAGAATGTTTGTCATGATTTTGCAGTACAGTTTTGCTACAGTGTTCAAATGTACAGTGTAAGGGATCCAAGACTGTGCATAATTATTTTTTATTTACAACATTCTATATCAGGATATAAAATGCAACCTGAAGTAAAACTTGATTTGAGTAAGAGTGAATGAGCAATAGTCCTTTAGGACTTAGCAGACAATGAAAGTGTGCCAACAAAAGCCCACAGGAAAGATTCAAAACTCACTTTATTCAAGAAGATGCTTTAAAGGAGCAAAAAGCTTCTGGATATGCCTGGTTGATCTGGTTCCTCGAAGCTTTGCTTCTTGGCTGCAGCTGCTGACTTTTCACTGTTTATATGGAAGATCAGAGGCAGTGAGTCATTGCACTGTCACATTTACACCACTAAAGAGATGCTTTGTTTATTTGAGTTTAGATAGCGGTCAAACAGGTTAAATTCAGAAGCCTCTTTTAAGCACATGCACGTGATATAGATATATATACACTCAAGGAAATTAAATTCTTACACGTGCATATCCGTGGATGCTTAAACACATGCAGGTGTCCCTACGCCATGTCATTAAAATGTATACACTCGGAGTAAAACTGCTTTTTGTGTGTTTATGCCATGCTCTCTTGTCTTCTTACTCAGAAATTTGGCACTGGCTTTTCAGAGTCATTCAGTTCTTTGCTGTACAAAATAAAAGCTGCTACATATACATACAAACGTGTCTCTCGTTCAGAGGTCATTATGTTGACTTAGATTCATTTAGGAGATTTAGCCCATCCCGATTCCCTACTGATGCTACTTATAGTTTAAACTCAACAAAACATTTTTTTACTCTGTTCACACAGCCCAGTTAAATCAAATTTAATCTAATTCAGATAAACAGTTAAATTTGACACATTGCTAAAATACCCTTTAATTGTAAAATATAAATTGTATTGTAAATTATATCTAAGCTTTAGTCTGAAAACTGCTAAGTATATAAGGTACAATATGCAGTCTATCACAAAAGAACACATGTAATAAGTGTGTAATACCAGGATTTTTTTCTAGAAGTTTATTTAATTTAGTTTTTGTTTTGAATGTATTAATGACTAACTTTAAATCCAACTCCATACAGTTTATGGAAAACTGGGAAAAAAATCATCAGTCAGTGCTTTTCAAGAATCCACCTATTCCATTAATTTTAGTTACCGGTACCTGCTTGTTCCGTGCAGGGTCTCAGAGAACCCGGTGCCTATCTCCTGTGGTCATTGTGTATAACAAAGACGTATGCTTGATAATGGACAGAATGGAAGCTTTACAGAGCTATCTCAATACCGTGCAGGAATCGTGTCACAAGTTTGGATTAGTTATGTGTCACCAAGACCCAGACACTTAAACACCATCCAAGAGGCTGTGATCCTGATGCTAACATGCTGAACATTGATGGGATGAACCTGGAAGAAGTCACCAACTTCTGTTATCTGGGCTGCCAGATAAGTAATGACAACCGTCTTGTGTCCAAAGTTCCTGCGCATATAGATGGAGCTGCTGCCACCTTCGGCAAGTTAAATCAGCGTGGGTGGAAACCTCATGACATCACACTGCAGACGAAGCTCACAGTTTACTGTGCCATAGTACTGCCAATTCTTTTATAGGCCGCTGAAACCTGGTGCCTGTATAAAAGGTGACATTAGGAGGCTGGATGCGTTTCACATAAAATGCCTACGTTCCATCTTGTGCATCAAATGGCAGGATTGTGTCACAAATGCCGATATTCTTCGTCACTCAAATACTCATGGAAGCCCTACTGATGAGAGGACAACTGCAATGGTGCAGTCACGTCCAGTGGATGGAGGACTGTAGGCTACCAAAGAGCGTATACTACTCGGAGCTTTCGAGTGGGAAGCACAACTCCGGCAGGCAGTGCCTTCGCAATAAGGACATCTTCAAACGTACCGGTAATCTGATTTGTGTAGTTCAGCCACCGAAGAGTGGGAGGAGGCGGCTCAAAGATCAATTTGGCATTCAAAGGTCAAGAAAGGCATCTCAAAGTTGGAAAATTCTCACCTTTCTGAGTTATACCATAAAAGAGAAATTTACAAGAACCAACCTAAACCTTCCTACAACTACACCTACAACCGTGGGGACCAGCTATACTGCGTAACCTGTGACCAGTTATTTAAGACGAAGTTCAAACTTGTCAGCCACATACAAGCACATGCCAGAAGCTAGCCAGGGTCGCCATCGTTGGACAAGACGCAGACAACATCATCATCACTTTGTAAACAGCAAGGTACACTCTGGACAGGTTGCAATTCCATCACTGGGATACTTGGAGACAAATGAGACACACTATTCACACTGTCGTTCTCACCTAGTGACAGTTTAGCCTAACATGCCTATTTCTGGTAAGTAGGAGAAAACCCATGCTAGCATGGGAAACATACAAACCCTACACAGAAAGGCCCTAGACCAGAGGTGATCCTGTAACCTTTTTGCTGAGGTGACAGCTCTAACAACTGCACACTTGTAAAGTTTACCAAAATATTATTTGGAAAAAATTGTACAAACTTGAATTATTTTAAGACTTTTGTATAGTGCTGTATGTCAGTGAAAAATAGAGTAGTCTGGTTATGGCTGGTTGTGTGCTTTGGTTTTTATTTACTTTATTAGCTCTACATTTTCAACAAGTTGAAACTATCTTTACTTGTAAAAGTGAATTTGTTGTCCCATGTGTGTTGGTGGTTGTTTTTCATTGTATTTTTTCACATTTATCGTACAATAAATTAACTTTCAAAGTTCATGCTCAATCATCCAGGTACAAAATCCAATAATGGTCAGTCCAGTCATCTAGACAGTTTCTTTTTTTGTGGAAAGACGTTTCACCTTTTATCTAGAGGGCTTCAGTCTTCAGTTTGAGGAGTCCCAAGTAAACTGTTTTCCCCACTAAGCAGTACACTCCTTTAGTTGACCAACCAGTGGACCAACTGCTTATTGGGGAAAACAGTTTACTTGGGACTCCTCAGACTGATGAAGCGAATACGTCTTTCCACAAAAAAAAAAACTGTCCAGATGATCTGACAGACAAAATTCTCACCTTTCTGAGTTATACCTTAACTTATGAGTAAATTAGGTTTATGTTTTTCAGCTTCATGGAAAATATTTTCCAAATATTAACATGCTTGCATATAATTGGGGCTGTGTGTTAAACTGAATGATGCATTTGCTTCACTCACAAAAGAAAAAAAAAACGCTATACCAAATTATTTTTATTTTATACTCTTTTTCCCTCTGATCATTCATTCTCTCCTTACAAATTTGCAATTTCATGATGTTGACCATACTTCACAGATGTAAACACAAAGCATAAGTGCAAACAGAAACCTCAATTTGTGTGTGTGTGTGGGGGGGGGGAGGGGGGTCGGTCTGTCTGTCTGTGTGTATACCCAGTTTTTATTACCTTTTTAAGAGTTTTTTTTTAATGGTATACACACCTACCTTGTCAGGATTCCTAGTCTTTTTGGGGACCAAAGCCAGGTCTTTAGGTGGTGGAACACCAGTTTTGTGTTAGGGGTTAGTTTTAGGTCCAAGGTGTGAATGGAATTTGAGTTAAGGTTTGTAAAGTAAGGGTGATGCTTAGGTTTAGGGTAAGGGTCAGGGCTAGGTTACAGAAATGAATAGAAGTCAGTCCGAGGTTCAATAAGGATAGAAAAATAAACGCACGTGTGTGTGCACATCATGTTGTGCCATGTGTCTTTGATTGGCGTGTTCACACACTAACCTATCTTGATTATAGTTGTGAAGGTCGACTTGTCTATTTTTTAAAACTTTTGGCAGAAATTGGCAACAATTTCTTTGACAAAAAAAAAAAAAAACTAGCGATGCATGAGTGCACACAAACACTCATGCACACTGGGGAATGATGTGCGTAAAGAGCTGGGGAAGTAGCGCCCTCTGACTTTTATTGTTATTCCACTTTTATTCGTCTCAGATGGAGACTCAATCCCCTGTTCACTGCACACTGCCTCCTTTGTTCTGTTTCTCGTTCCCACTCGCAAGTCCTGCACCCTCCCTCTCTCCTCCCATTGACTTGCCATTTCTTCTCATCTTTTCCTTTTCTGCCTCATGTCTTTCATTTGTCATTCTGTCCCACAATGTCTTTATTTCTTCATACCCTCATATCCCTTTTTGAAATTTCTTTACTGCATTGTTATTCCATATTTCCCCTTTTCACAACAGTTTATTTTTGACAAGGTCAGTTTAACGCTACAAAAAGTTATTACATTAATTTGACAAACAATATAGAATAAATTATTAGTTTGTAGCCACATAAAAAAAGCTATTACTCAGATTGCTTGAACAAAGGTCCTCAGTACCTGAACTTTCACTGTCCTGCATGTTTTTAGTGGATGTTTCCTTTTAGATAGCTGATTTGTTAACAAGCTTCTGCAGAACTTGCGACATGTTACACATCAGTCATGTGAATCAATAGATGGAGCAGGGAAACATCTAAAACATAGAGGACAATAAGCTTTGAGGACATGCGAGAACATGAATATGTTTACACTATAAGGAAAAGTTTAATTATATATATATATATTAAAGTACAGTACTCTTATTCCTAAATCTCTATTATATAAACATACAGATCCATCCGTACTTTAGCCAACTTTAAGTATTAACAAAATTATCTCTTGAAACAGAATTGTTATCTTTATTTTTTATTTTTCAGAAAACGTTATTTAATTTGAAGTGACCAGTTTCTGCTCGCCCAACAAATATATTAAGCTTTGCCACCATAAAGTGCTCTAAGTCAAATCTATAACACCAGCCTATGATGTGTAATCATTTAGAAATATGCCATATAGAATGGTTGTCATCAATTGGATCATTGTTTCAAGCCGCATACTGTAATCCATTGATCTTGAGCTCAAAACAACCCCACATTACTTTGGATTTGCTCATCATTGTAATTATGGGAATGCTGGCAGGACAAAATCTGATTTTAATGAGAAATAATGTAAATAAATGAGAGACATCTTACAGTGTTTTGTTAGGTAATATTAAAGATAAGTAAAATGGTGGATTATTGTGCGCTGGACATTTTTTTAATGTGCTATACAAAATATAAGTCTGCTGTGTTTAAGGGCAGACGTCCACAATGAACTCACTGATTACTGACCTACAAAGATCAAAAGGTTGGTGTATAATGCTACACTGATGGTCGTCATTCATAAGACAATAAAATTAATCCTGTACTACAATAAACAAGATAAAAAAAGGCGTTCAATACAAGATCAACTGGACTTTATTTGTTACAGAAAACGTTTCGACCTCTATCCAGAGGGCTTTATCAATTCTATGAGCAGACTGTGTGCCAGTGGAGTTATAAAAGTCTTAGGAGACACGCACCAACCTATGTAAATTGCAAGCTGAGGTAACACATACATGTAAATTGAACAAATCTCACCTTAACAGTAGGGGTTTCTTGAAGTTTCTGACAGAAGACACACAACATATGTAAATTGACAAATCACACCTCACAACCCAACAGCAGAGGTCCTGGACGACTGAGAATCTTCACCAGCATACAATAAACAAGGTTCTATCTATATCTATCTATCTATCTATCTATCTATCTATCTATCTATCTATCTATCTATCTATCTATCTATCTATCTATCTATCTATCTATCTATCTATCTATCTATCTATCTATCTATCTATCTATCTATCTATCTATCTATCTATCTATCTATCTATCTATCTATCTATCTATCTATCTATCTATCTATCTATCTATCTATCTATCTATCTATCTATCTATCTATCTATCTATCTATCTATCTATCTATCTATCTATCTATCTATCTATCTATCTATCTATCTATCTATCTATCTATCTATCTATCTATCTATCTATCTATCTATCTATCTATCTATCTATCTATCTATCTATCTATCTATCTATCTATCTATCTATCTATCTATCTATCTATCTATATCACACAAAATAAATATCTTGAAGATTGTTTTTTTTTTCCAACTGATTTTTTTTACACAATATTATTTGCACATGGTGAGAGGCTGACACCCCCCCCCGCACACACACACACACACACAAAACACATATACCGTACTCCTTTCTACTTGTGTGGTACTGATCCCCATCTTCACCCCTCTTTACCTCTAACCTTTTTGTCAAAGTCAGTCATCCATTTAACCTGAGCTGTCAAAAGCTTAAACCTGAACCCTGATGGGGACAACGTGCTGCACTTCACACGCACAAACACACAACTGACTGCCTGAAATGAGACAAGATCGCTCATAACAGCTCTCAGGGCCACCTTTAAGATGGTGTTTACCCAGAATACAAACGGGACATGCAATGGCTTTAAAAAAAATAGCAAAATACAAATGTGAAGTGCAACAATGGAATACTACAGTTTGTATTTCTTTTGAGTAATTTCAGACACTTTAAAGTGATTCAAGTACAGCACACTAAAGATACTTTGAAACTCTGTGGAATAAAAAAAAACACAAAGCAGACTTATAAATCATTTAAACACCAAATTATTACAGACATAGATGTTTAAAACTTAAACATTTACATGTGTCATTACCTTTTCTTCCTCCAGCCTCAGTATTTCAACCTTCTGTCAGAAGGTTCATCTGTTTTGAGCATTCTGAATTCTAAACAAGAAATTTCCATTTCTGTACCGATCTTATAGTTTTTAAACCTTCATTAAGTTACAAATATGACTGCAAAACAACAATAAAGACTAACAGAAGCTTAAAAACGTGCAGAGATTTAGGTCAAAATCAAAGAAAGCTTCATGAAAGACACTTGTGAATGAGAAAAGTGCAGAAACTGAAGAAATGGATAACGTGAACAGTTGGTGAAGATGGAAAAAAATCTGTAGAAAATTCTGGCGAATAAAAAGGAAGTTAAAGGAAAGGAGAGGTACAGTAGTACAGCAGGGGATTTCAGTCACTTTATACAGTTTGTTTTTGTTGGAATGGGTGCTAATGTCTTAATGTGCCTGAAAACACTGGGACCAGTCTGAACAGTCTCACTGGGTTGAACTCGGACATGTTACCTGGTGTGCACAGGTTTGATGCCCAACACTGCCCCGACTCTACCAGATGCTTCTGAATATGATGAAAAGCTAAAGGGAAGAAAAAAAAATGAAAGAAAAAAGAGGAAAAGAGCTTACTGTGTGTCTTCTTTAGTCTTGTTTGTTAGTTTTAACTGGACTGAAAACACTTAAAGCACTTAAACCTGTCTGACCAGCGTGACCTCCAAGGTACAGAGGTTAAAAGCTTTCTGTTGATAGACAGAGTGACACGGAGGGAGGGGGACAAGAGCAGTAAAAGGAAAGCTTTAAGAAACGAGGTGGAGGATAGTGAGACGCAGTAAAGATGCAGTTTGCAGAAGTGGGAGGAAAAGAAAAACATGTCAAAAGTTAGGGATGTGCATTTTAAGCTAAAACGAAAACACTCTTCCAGTTTGTTATTAACTATTTAGTTTTTCTTTGAGTATTTAAACAACCCATTCCCACACCCTACCAACTGCTTCTCCAAACTTAAAGTCAACTTGCGGCAATCATTTTTTCTGACCAATAAATACTTAGTCTTTTAGCACACGTGTCAACACAACAGCGTAGAAGGTAGTCTTAGAAACAGCCTTTATTGTCCCACAGATGGGGAATTCATTAGTGCTATCAGCTGCCACTTGCCTCGGTTGCCTATGCCTACTGCGCCACCCAGTGATGTCATCACTCTCACAGTGCTTTTCCCCACTTCATACTCCACAAACAGTCTCTGACTCATGGTCGTGAGTTTACATCCAATAACAGAGACTTTAACATAAATGCCAAACCAAGAAGAACAGGAAAATAACATGAAAAAAAAAAAATCACACTCAGAAACATTGTAAACAGTCAGAAACATTGCACACATAATTCCTACCCAGCATGGTTTGCAACGCCTGCACTGTCTCTGGGACGTGACACTTTCACACATTTCACACATCTTCACTTTAATACAAACATATTTATTATCAAGACAATATTGATGATTATTTATTTATTCTTTTTTTTTTTGCCTTCTCCTCTTCTCAGAGGTCACCACAGAGAATTAACTCACACAAAGACTTGGCAATAGTTTTTACACCGGCAGTGGCGGACTTAGACATTTTGGGGCCCCAGGCAAACCTTTGTAAAGGGGCCTTCCCCCAAGTCAGCCTAAATGTACCATTAGGCCCTGCCCTGAAGGTAAAAGATTTTCATGTTAATACTCTAATACTGGGAACTAGACAATAAAAACAACCGTTTTTTTTCTCTACTTTAATAAGGTACAACTATCCTTTAAAGTCTTTTTACGTTTTTCCGCTCCACTTTCGTATCTTCACGTTGGCTTAATCTGTTTTCCATCTCCTCTGTCTTCCCGCTCAAGCATACTGAGCACTTCCTGGATTTTTGGGTGATGTGTAACGCTCATTAAGGCTAGGCGCCTGACCACGGCCAGATATGGTAAATAGGCAGTCAGAAAAGGTTCAGCTGAGGAGCCTGTTGTGTGAATAAAACACCATCAGACAAGAAGCAAGTTTTAAGTTGTTTGTATTGTATAGACTTAGGAAGGTATTTATAATAATATTGTTTGTAATAATAATCATTTTCTT
Organism: Garcialebias charrua; assembly: GCA_038048925.1. NCBI lineage: Eukaryota > Metazoa > Chordata > Actinopteri > Cyprinodontiformes > Rivulidae > Garcialebias > Garcialebias charrua. The sequence continues at coordinate 33,267 of JBBPBX010020879.1, read as the reverse complement.
TGAGTATAACCAATAGACAAAATAGACAAAATACACACAACAAAACAGACCCTAATTACAACCAATAGACAAAATACACACAACAAAACAGACCCTAATTACAACCAATAGACAAAATACACACAACAAAACAGACCCTAATTACAACCAATAGACAAAATACACACAACAAAACAGACCCTGATTACACCCAAGAGTTATTTTTTTTCTATTTTAAATCAGTTCTTGAATCCCGGATGATTAAAGGTCCATCAATCAATAATCTGGTAGTTTGTATTTCTTGATCCAGGGTAATATGTCCAGAAAAAAACAAATAGTTTGGTGCAATTTAAGTCCTACCGCACAGCTGCGGTGATCCGGTAGCTTGCCATCCTGGGTGCATAGGGGGTGAAAAAAAACCTGACCTAAACAAGGTCATAAACAAAACAAAAATTAGCATTACTATATACACAGGACTAAACTGTTATCAAAAATAGTTAAACATTCACATAGTTAAACATTCACAAAAACAAATAAAATAATTCCAGCAGGTATTTTTCAAGAATCATTCAAATGTCCTGTTAAGCACCTTGGTCAATGCAAGGCATTGTAGGAAGGTGCTATACAAATAAAGTTTATTATTATTATTATTATAACTTCAATTCAAAGACCACATCAACAGTACAGATCAAATTAGTTACAGATCAAGTTTTAAAGTGCACTTCCAAGTTGTATCCAAGTTTAATTCATATAAGAGTCAATTAAGCTTAATTTACTTCAATATTGTTTCAATAAACAAATAATTTCTTTTTTGTTGCTCAACCCAAAAGAAATTAAACCAATTCCAAAGTTCTATAGGCCGTCAACAGATTTAATGAAAAGTAACTAAAATGATCCTAAAAGGATGAAATTACAAAAATCAAAGGATTTATTTAATACCTTACGTATATATATTCTATTCGGCCACAAAATTAACAAAAAGAGAATGATCTTTTAATCACTAAGACCACTTTTAAATCTCAAATACATAAATGGAGTGGGCGTTTCGCCACCGCATTTCTATTTCATAAAAGGAACCCAAATACATAAAACGAACGACTCACCGTCGAGTGGTTGACACAAAACACCTAATACAATCCTCCGGCCGCGTTAATTTGGCTTGATACAGCGGGGTTCTCTCATGATTTATGAACACACCGAGCGCAACCAGCTAGCCACAGCGTTAGCAGTTCAATAATGGCGGAGTTCACCTCTGACCCGGAAGATGTCAAGATGGAATAGTCCATGTTAGTAGGGGGATACAGAAATTGACTGTTTTTTGTATTGCGTTTTTAATGATCTTTTCATCGTAACTATAATTATTTTTATGTTAAACGTACATTAACAAGCAGGAGCAATCTTAGGGATGTAGGTGACTGGCCGGGGAGGGGCCCCTGCTGATTGGGGGCCTAAGGCAACGGCCTCGTTTGCCTATATGGTAGATCCTCGTCTGTACACCGGGTACCCTTCCTGACACAACCAGACCACCAAACTACCACAGCCCTTTGTGTGGCACAGAGAGCTGCCATCTAGGGCACTCAGGGGAGCAGATGGTTGGGGGTTAAGGGCCTTGCTCAAGGGTGGGGAAGATGAGGGTGGAGGCAGGTGTTGGTGGTGTAAGGCGGGCAGTGCTTCTCCTTTCCCACCATTTTGATGTTGTCAGTCTGGGGAGTTGAACCGGCAACCTTCTGATCACAAGCCCACATTCTCTAACCTCTGCGTCACCACTCCCCATAATAATAAAGAGAATATAGATGATGACGAACAGCAACTTTATAGTTGGTTTAAGTATTAAACCACAAAGAGGATCTCCAAAGTGAGTTAATTCATAATAGTAAATGACACGAGGGAGCCGTCCGACGCACATTTAATGCATCGTTCTTCTTCAGTCCTTCAGAATTCTGCTCCGCCTCTTTGGTTCAATGGACCAGATTGAAAGCTTCACCTCTGAAGGGGACATGGACACTTTACTTGTGATTTTTGAACCGTTTTAAGTTGTTGCAACGTTGTCACGATGCAGACGATCTAAGGGCTCCCACAGACTCGTGCGCACCGTGAGCTGCACGCACTGTCTGCAGACAATTGAGACTTCAAACTGGAGCATACACCCTGATGGGGCTGCAGCCCAGCTCTGCAGGCAAGGGGCTAGCCTGGCCCTCGCCTTCCTGCACAGCTCCGCTCAATTCTCATTTCCCTTCACTGCACAGTCTGGGACTTGTCCCATAGACAAGGATATCTCCGGTAGGTTTTGACCGGACCAATCAGAGAACAGAAGGCGGAGTTTTGAACGACGTCGACTGACGTCGTCATTCAAAATGGCTGCCGCCACGAAGGAATTTTCATCAAAACAAGGTAAAAAACTATTATTTCTCTGCTGATAAAAAATATATTTCTTAGCTGACGTTATATCAGAAGTGTTCCTGAGCAATCAGAGAGCAGAAGGCGGAGTTTTGAACGACGTCGACTGACGTCGTCATTCAAAATGGCTGCCGCCACGAAGGAATTTTCATCAAAACAAGGTAAAAAACTATTATTTCTCTGCTGATAAAAAATATATTTTATAGCTGACGTTATATCAGAAGTGTTCCTGAGCTTAACAGTTCCTAAATCAATTCACGAAATGGTCAAATCTGCTGGATTTAAATAGTTTCGGTTTGATATTTTCCAAACAGCCTCGGGTGCGCTACGAAAATAAATGATAAAAAATCGAATTTTATCTCAAATGTTTCATCTAGGCCAACAGTCAGTAAATTAAAGACATATAATTACACACTGGTGGCAGAAAAAATATCCACCGAGTGGTTTCTGAGCAATTTATCTGATAGTCTGGACCTCGCCAGGCTAAACTAACAAAACTCCGCCTTCTGTTCTCTGATTGGTCCATTCAAAAATCTAACGGAGAAATCGTTTGTCTATGGGAGAGATGCCAGACCCTAGTACAAAGCGAAGTGAAGGACATGGGTCTGGTTCCAACCAGGCTAGCAAGGGGCGTTTACCTTAGGGACAAATTGTGATCGCCAACTAGTCATTTGCTGACACACTTACTGGATTGATTGACAGGTTGCAAAAACAAAACAAAAATTAGAGCTGGCAAGTCCAGTGGCATTCTGTGTTTTTATGTTGTTAATAAAAAGTTCTAAAAAAGTAAAAATAAAAATCAGGGAGCACTGGTCCAGCAGCCCACACAT
>JBBPBX010020879.1:3950-26326 GCA_038048925.1 Garcialebias charrua | reverse complement strand
AGCTTCTGCAATGTCACAAGATCTATTTCCATCCAGTGATGCATTAATGTTCACCAAGATCTTATTGCATTGATGACTAGACACTATAGGCTTGATGGGTGCATCACTTAACCTTCCTCTCTTCTTACCCTGATGCGCCCATCACTCTGGAACAGGGTAAATCTGGACTCAGACCACATGACCATCTGTCATTGCTCCTGAGTCCAATCTCTATGTTCCCTAGCAAACTGAAGCCTTTTTTCCCAGTTAGCCTCTCTGATTAGTGGTTTTCTTAAGGTTACACAGCTGTTCAGTCCCAATCCCTTGAGTTTCCTTCACACTGTGTGTGTGGAAATGCTCTTACTTTCACTATTAAACATAGCCCTGAGTGCTACTGTTGTTCTTCTTTGATTTGATTTCACCAAACATTTAAGTGATAGCCTACCACGATCATTCAGGATTTTTTTCCGGCCACATTTCTTCCTCGAAGACGATGGGTCCCCACTATCCTTCCAGATTTTAATAATGTGTCGGACAGTTCTTAACCCAAGTTTTAGTAGTTTCTGCAATGTCCTTAGATGTTTTCTCTGCTTGATGCCAATGATTTGACCCTTCTCAAGCAGACTGACATCTTTTTCATGACCACGCGATGTGTCTTTCGACATGGTTGTTTAAGAAATGAGAAGCAACTCATTGCACCAGTTGGGGTTAAATAACCTGTTGCCAGCTGAAAGATAATCATCCATCCAATAGGAGGCTTGTACCTATTTGCTTAGTTAAATCCAGGTGGCGACTTTGTTTTTGGCCAGGCAGTGTATCACATAAAATAAAAACTTCCACTACGCATGTCCAACCAAAACTAAAAGCCAGTGAAAGCATAATGTTTTCAGCATAATGTACAAAGGCAGGCTTTTCCACTGAAATGACTTTGTCATCTCCGTTTTTGGGCCTGCATTTGGAAACATCCGAGAGCAACTGATCTGTGGATCATAGGGAAAGGTGTAGAAGTTCAGACAGCCTTCAAGTTTGCTCAAGATGAGAGTTCTGCGATGGAGTTAAACTCAAAGCAGTCTACTACTCAGATAAATATTGTTAACTTATTATTTTTAAATATGAATGTTTCTGTTCAGTGCCCTGAGATGACTTCTGTTGTGACTCAGTGCTATAGAAATAAACTGGATTGAATTGAACTGAGATAGGGTGGTGCCACATCATTAAGACAAAGTTCAGTGCAATATTCCAACCCCTCCAAAAATAATATTGCAGTAAATGTAAAAAGAAAAGTCTAACTTTCAACTAGAATGAGCATTATCCTAAAAAGCATAATGGAGCTATCAACTTTCTAAGCATCTTTTCCAGTGTTGCAGTCATCTACTAACAAGAGTGGACTAAACTGGAGCAATAACGTTTGGGCTCTTTCCAGCAAAGCTCAGTTCATTCCCTCTTTGCCTAAAGGCATCTGTTTCCAGGACCTGCAATATTTCTGGAAGATATAACTTTCCAAAGCAACAAAACCACTCTTTATTTGAAATGTCACAGCCCTCCTTAAAAAAATAAAATAAATCGGCATTTGTTCAGAAATCAGGTCAATGAAAAAGTTTGTGTTTGTGTGCTATTGTTTCCCTTGGAGTACATTTGCTTTGGCAGACCTCCGCTGGTGGAGCAGTTTTTCCTCCCCAGAAGCACATTTAATGTGAAATGTCTGGAAATATTGGGAAGTGTTTCTGTCTTGTTACGGGTTATTGTGATGCTAAAAATAGTTTAAAATAAGTAGTCTGGAGTATTTCATTTGGCTTAAAAGTCAAGCAGCTTGTAGAGTGTGGGTAGAAAAGACATTGTAGTTCCTGGAAGAGACCTGCTGGGATGTTAGCACTGTAAAAGTCCTATTCAAATTTAGCAACAGATGGTGCACAACAGAATGGATAAAAGAAAACAAAAGGAAATTCAGACCTATGTAGGTGCTGAAGTAGAATCAAATATCTGCATAAATTTTGAACTGAGCTAAATGGAGAAATCAAGGGGAGAGGAAGTCTGAGATTGTCATCATGTATGTTCCCATTCAATGGCAAAGTTAATTATCTGCATTTAACCCATCACATGTGAGATACACCCAGGTGGAGGCTATGTAAGCGCCCAGGGAGCAATTGGGGATTAGGTGTCTTGCTCAGAGACACCACGACATGTGGGCATGGCAGGGAGTCGAACCGCAACTTTCTAGTTTTTTTGGTCTTGCTGCCCTACCTCTACCCCATCTCGGCCCCCTAAACCAAAATAAATCTGTAGACACAAATATCAGGGATGCACATTATTGGATTTTTGACCGATATCCGATCTGCCGATGTTTAACCTTATTTTCATTTTTCATTCAAATTTATTTGATCAAGGACAGTAAATAAACAATGTTACATGTTAAAAACGAAGCAACCGTTGTCTTGCACAAAGGTTTTCTAGCCACAGGCTAATTTGCAAACCCAGTCCTTGGTTGGACTTTTCTATAAAAACAGCTAAAATAAAATAAAATTATTCGGCTAGTAACTGATTCAATACCGATATTTTATATACAATTCAAGGATTCAAGATTCTTTGTCATTCCACACCATGTGGTGTGGTGGAACAAAATTATGTTTACAGGGTCCCAGTTACATCCATCAAAAGTGTTAAAATGTAGAAGAAAAACAGTAATAAGATCTAAGATATGAACCAAGAAAAACGCTAATCAAAAATACACCAAGCAAAATAAAAAAACAATGCACCGAACAGCAGCACGCACGAGTCTGAGCAGATGAGTGCAAAGTACAAATGAACACAGCAACATGAAATAGAATAATACTTTCCTTCATCAGAACATAGCCCTCTTATTTAGGCTTATTTGCTACAAAAATTGTGTAACAGCTGTTAGAGCTGGTGACATATATTCAGTAACAACCATATGATATGCATAACACTTTAACTTATATTAAATGAAAAGTGTTAAATATTATGTATTAGCACTCACTTGTGGGGGCTTGTTCCAGGTTCCTAGCTGCAGTGTGGATCCTCTGCACTCCTGTGCATGAAGGACAGCCTTTTTAAGTTCAAAGTTTTTCTATCCATTGGGCTGTAAGACTACGTAATAATGCTAACGGAGCAAACTTTTTTATTTATTTATTATTTTTGCTTTTTTTTCTTCTTTCGACTTCTCCCTTCGTCAGGGGTCACCACAGCGAACTAGTTGCACAAAGACTTGGCAATTGTTTTTACGCCGGATGCCCTTCCTGACACAACCACGGACCACCGAGCTACCACAGCCCTCTGTGTGGAGCAGAGAGCTGATATCTAGGGTTTCCGGGGGAGCAGATGGTGGGGGTTAAGGTGGCTGGTGGGCCTTGCTCAAGGGCCCAGAGTGAGGCAGATGAGGGTGGAGACGGGTGTGACTGCTTCACTTATCCCACCCACATTTTGGATGTTGTCGGTACCGGGGCTTGAACCGGCGATCTTCCGATCACAAGCTCACCTTCTTAACATCTGCGCCACCACTCCCACATGCTAACGGGGCTAACACAATGTCCAAATGTCTGTAGTAAAACTCATCCAAGTGCTATCGGCTATTAGCTTCTCAATGATGTTGGAAATGACAGCTTGTAGCTTGGGTAAGGTTACGTTGAAAAAATATCTCTGACTGGGGACAATGTAGTGAGGCTCAACGTAGTCCAAAAATCTTCAGAATCCGACATCCTCAACGAAAAAAACCTTCCACACAGCCGACATTTAGACTTTTTTCCCCTCTGCCATGATCAGATTAGTTGGGCACGTGTGACGTCATCATGTTGTGCTGGTGCTGCAGGGATCCTTGTCACTGGGTTGTCATACAAAACAGCGTCTTATATCGGTGCGTTATTTTGATGAAATGGCCGATGTCCGATATTTAACTTTAACGCTAGTATCAGCCAACAGCTATGTTTCCATCCAATTTAAATTCGATTTTTGAGCGAATTTTAGAAAATTTCGCTAAAATGTAAATTAAAATTATGAGGATCAGAAGTGTTTCCATTAAACTGGCTTGAAGCGCATCTGCAATGCCACGCAAAGCGTCTCTACGTCAGACGTCAGCGTCATTACGTCACACGTCAGCGCCATACGTCAGACGTCAGCGTTACGCACTTCCACAGTAAACAGGAAGTAGCGTTTGAAAACAGACATCTCGGCAAAATGGAGAGAATATTTCAGGTATGTGTTGCTATCGGGCAAGTTGTATTTATTCTGTCATGCCAACTAGTTTTAGCGATGTTACATGTTGTCCGGAGCGGAAACAGCTGATCAGTCACGTGACGTGAATGTTCGCTGCGGCAGAACTGAGTCGGCTAATCTGTTTCCATCTGTCGTTTAGCCGACTCAGCTCTGAATCGACTCCCCAAAAACTACCTCAAGCGAGCGTATAAACTTTAGAGCGACTTAGAGGAAGTTAACTCGAATTATGCCGTTTCCATTTAGCTTTTCTGATGCGATGCTTCATAATGCGCACCTAGAAACCTTGATGGAAACACGATGAATGTCGATACCATGTCGATAATATCATGTATTCCTACCAAACACTGTATGTTGATTCAAATACTGTACTGTAATGAGAAATTTTGAAAGTCTGTGTCCTTCTTTAAGCTCTACAAAGGAAATTTTGAAAGTCTATGTCAAGAGGGAACAGAGAAAATAAATAAGACTAAATGAAATTTAAAAATAAATTTCACACTTACTCTGTGTTATAAACCAAATTTCAAGATCCTAAAACATAAATTGATTTTTTAAAAGATGATCAAATCTGAATATATGAACAAACAGTCATATTTGCAGTATGCCATAACTTTCCACAGTTTTTTAGGAAGGCCTGTTTGGTCCGAAACACTTGTGGTAAATTTAGCACTGTACCATCTTGTGGAGTCATATCCCATGGTGATCTACAAAGTGGTCCTTAAAAGCATGTGTATAAATGGGACAGAGGGTGATTGTTATTTCTTGGTTGTGTGCTAATCTGCAGTAATGCCTCATCACCTCTTATCCCTGAAAATGCTGTTCTGGCTTGGGAGGAATGCATCACATTGTATTCACTGCCACCCAGGGGTGATGCTTACACCTTCACATCACTCACCCTATATAACCCAATCACACCCTGAGGCTTCTGTGTCCTTCTTTAAGCTCTACAGAGGATTTGACATTTAAGACTGTTGACTTCTTAAAACCTTCAAAGGAGGCTTGATGATGGCAAGAGTCGTTACAATCTAGAAAGAATTTCATTAGTGCTCCTCTGTGATTTTCCTAAGACTCTAAGAGTGGGTTTTATACAAACACACTTGAGAGGGATCAAGTGGTCAACTCGGCATTTAGAGAACATTGTTAGATTACATACACGATGGGTAGTTTCATCTCAGCTGTGAATATGAAGTTTCAACTGTACTGATTATTTATATAAAACACAACCAGTCATGATTCATTGGTTTCTAAGTGGATTGTGTGGAAGCTGAAGAATCTAAATGGCAGTCTTTGTTTTCTCCTTTTTTTGAGCTTCTAGAGCAGTGGTGTCCAATCCTGGTCTTTGAGGGCCACCATCTTGCATGTTTTAGAGGTGTCTTTTCTCCAACACACTTGATATGAATCAATGGGTGAAAGGCTTCTGCAGAACAAGAAGAGGTCATTCATCCATTGGACCAGGTGTGTGGGATGCAAGTAAAACGTGCATGATTGTGGCAGTCAAGGACTGGTTTGGACAGCCCTGTTCTAGAGTGACGATATCTTTACATGCTGTTTCCTTAAACTGCAACATGTTACCATACCATTTTATTTATAGAGCACTTAAAATGGCAACAAGGACAACCAAAGTGCTGTACAAATAAACAAACAGACAACAGGCAACACATAGGCAACATACAAAATGAAGTAAAAACAAACAAACAAACAGAATATAGACATAAAATCGTTGTAGATAATAAACACAGATCATCTGGTGTTTAAAGCAACATAATAGTACAGTATTTTTGTGTGTTTTTTAATTGATTTTACTTTTTCTTTTTACTGGTATATAGTTATTTTATACTGTTTTTATTGTGTTTTTAATGCTGTAAAGTGTCCTTGAGTGCTTTGAAAGGCGCTACCAAATAAAATGCATTATTATTATTATTATTATTATTAGGTCTTTAAACGGGATTTGAAAACCGAGAGGGAGGGGGCCTGTCTGATGAGCAGAAGTAACTCATTCCAAAGTCTTGGGCCTGCTACAGAGAAGGCCCTGTCACCTCTGCGTTTATTTATTTATAAATGTATTATATATTTTTATTTATACAAAATATAAAATGAAAGGTAGCAGAAGGAAGAAAAAATCTTATTATATCTGCCCCTTTTTTCAAACAATCAGTTCAAACAATAATTATCTACAAGTAACAGAACAAAATTAATCTCTTTCTAATTTTCTAACTCTAATACAATACACATTAAGCTACTTCATATATATATATATAAAACAATTCAGATTTGATCATTTTCTTAAATGTAAGCATTGACTTGGCATTTTTAACATAATTCTCCAAACCATTCCATAATCCAATTCCCTGGATCGAGGTAGACCGTCCCTTTAAACTGGTTCTGTATTTTGGTTTTACAAATATCTCTGTCCCCTTAATATTATAACAACTTTGTCTTTTGACAAAATGTGAGTTTAAGACAAGTTCCTGGAACTGTGAGAAGTAACTGGTCCGCTGACCTCAGAGAACATGGTGGGACACACGGGTGTATCAAATCAGAGAAATAGGCGGGGGAGAGACTGTTCAGCGATTTGTGGACATACAGGAGAATTTTGAACTGGATTTGAAGATGAACCGGTAGCCAGTGCAGGGAAGCCAAGACTGGTGTAGTGTGCTCTCTTTTGCCTGTACTGGTTAAAAATTGGGCTGCTGCAGTCTGGACCAGTTGTAGTCGTGCAATGGTGGTCTGACTGATACCAAACAGGAGTGAATCGCAGTAATCAAGCCTAGATGTAATAAATGTGTGTATTACCGTCTCCAGGTTAATTTTGGATAATATGGGCTTCAGCTTGGACAGTCGCCTCAGCTGGAAAAAACTGGATTTAACGATCATGTTTACATGGTGCACTAAGATTCATAACTGGCTGTGATTATCGTACCCACCACTGCACCCTGTATTCACTGGTTAACTGGACATCATTAACCTCACGCAGACTCTTCCACTGGTACATTTTCATCTTTAAATCACTTCTTGGTCTGCTGCCCTCATACATCTCCTCCTACATGTCTTTGCGTGAGTGCAGCTACAGTGTGCGCTCTCAGGACATGATTACCTGCAGTGTTCCGTCAGTGAGGACTGAACTTGGAAAAAGGGCCTTCTCCTACTCCGCTCCTGCTTCATGGAATATCTTACAAAAAGATCTGAAGCTCTCGACCTTGACTTCTCTAAATGGTTTTCAGAATCTGTTGGAATCCTGGCAAAAACCAATGCAGATTTGTTCCTGTCTTTGATTTTATACGTCTACCTTATAATGTTTTGCTAGTTTTTTGATACTTTGTTAAAAAAAAAAAAAAAAAAACTTTCTTTTGTTTTTTTCTCTCTTTTGTTTTCTATTGTTTATTGTTTGTTTGTTTATTGTTTATTGTTTAAGGAAATTCTACCACTGCTGTTCATTGTTCTTTAGTTTTAGCAGGTCGCTTTCGTAAATGAGCCCTTGAGGTTCAAAAGATTTACCTGACTAAATAAAGGTTGAATGAATGAATGAACATGACTGTTGAGTTTCATGGAAGGACATTAAAGCCTTTTTCAAACTAAGGGACAATTTCAGGAACAACATTAACTCAAGTCAGATACCCAACATCTTTTCTTGGTTGCAGGTTCCTCAACAAGAGTTTGATTGGTCTCATTTGATATTATCTGTTGTGCTTTCGACATCATAATCAACGATTACTGAAAAAAATTCAAGTGAAAAAGTATGTTACGTTTAACATATCATCTTGGGGGCCAGACAAGATGGCAACAAGGGCCACATTTGGCCCCCAAGATAATTCAACTTTAACATTTAACTCTATACCTTAGTTTTTCCACACACACGTTATGGAACAAAGACATTTTGAAAGCTGTCTTACAAGAACACAAAGAGTATATTTAAAGTAATATTTTTGAAATGTTTTACATTATCCATAATTTAAAGTTTTCTTAAACTGTAATTTGCACAGAAAAGGTGCTGAGGAAACATGGAATAGAAGGGCTATGTAGAAAAATAAAAAAGTGCTATGTGTTGTCATCATTGTATGTTCCTATACTGTACAAAGACGAAACTGACTCTCTGCATTAAACCCATTGCACCTGGGATACACCCAAGTGGAGCAGTGGGCAGCTATGTGAGCGCCCCAGGGAGCAATTCGAGATTGCGTGTCCTGCTCAGAGACACCACGAGATGTGCAATGATTGGGGATGAAGCCCCAGGGCCTTCGGGTCCCGAGTCGGCCGCCCTGCCCCTACACCATCTCGGCCCCCCATTTTAAGTCTTAATAAAAGCAGTCGATTGCAGTTATTTATGCAAATCAGTGAATATTTTAATTAAATACTGGCTCACAGTTATGAAACTTTAAACTTGTCTTTTTTTAGCTTCAGCTGCTGGATCTAAAATTTCACTAATTTCAGACCGTTTAGCAGCCAGTCAGTGTTTGCTGTGAGAGCTTCCCTGCTTTATTTACCGGTACACGTCTCTTTTGTTAAATCCGAACTTTGACTTAAAATTGGATTTTTATCCCTTTCTATTCATGTCATTTTGTCCTTTTACAGTATTTCTATTTTCTTCCTCCTCACATTTTTCTTTTGTCTTTTTGTTTGGCAGTGTACAGTTACAATCTCCGCCCAAGACAAAATAATGAGCAGAGTCTACATTTCAGAATTACTTAAAGGGGACCACACATGCAAAATTCACTTTTTAATGTTTTTTTTTACTCAACTTTGGGTATGTACTTCATAAAAAAACAGTCCTAAGGCCAAATAAATGCACCCAGTGGTTTATTTACTCTAAGTAGATTTATTTGTCTGTGATACAAACGGTTCGTTTCTCACTTCCTGCGGTTTGTGACGTCACAAACCGCAGCCAATCTGCCACAACCCACCCCAACATGAGTCCAGCCCCTCACCTAGCAACCGCTGGTTAATAATAATAATAATAATGAATTCAATTTATAACGCACTTTTCATTAGTGAAAATCTCAAAGTGCTACACACATTGAATGCTACACACATTCATACACCGGTAGCGGCAGACTACCATGCAAGGTGCTTTCCAGTCCTACCGGGAGCAACTCGGGGTTAAGTGTCTTGCCCAAGGACACAACGACACATGGTGTGGGGAACCGGGATTCGAACCGCCAACCTTCCGATCGGGGGACGACTGCCATTACCACTACGCCACGGCTCAACCCACTTCTGTATTAAACACATGACTGTTGTTTTTCATGATTTCATCTCATCTTTTGTTTATATGTTCTTAATTTCATGTGTACAACACTTTGTTGCAGCTGTGTTTTTTTTTTAAATGGCTTTATAAATAAAGTACAATTGTTATTTTTATGTTTTAGTTCAATTTTTAGTGTATTTGCGATCGCTACCAACGCGCAGCCGGAAAAAATTAAACGAGCGGACCCCCGGCGTAGGGACCTGCGGCAACAGGACCCTCTTCTGGCGCGATGGAGCGGAGCTTCAACTGTACAGCCTCGCTGCTGCCTCGAAGCAGCCTCGCAGCAGCGAGGACCTTCTTATGGATTAATTTACGGGAGACACTTGGTGAACTTTGTGTTGTCTTGACTGGAACAGCGATAACTCCCAAAATCTCCGCGTGCAACGAGCGGAGCTGGCGAACACCGGAAGAGGAACAAGCTAACATTAGCATGGATTCGGGTGGTCTAATGCTAAAAGGAGCAGCAAATTGCGGCGCGCTCAGACGGGTTTCGGTAAGTTATCTTAAGCTAGCACTAACAGTAAGTCAAATGAGTAATAAAAAAAGAGCTAATTTTAAAACAACAACACATTACAGATACTGGCTGTTACAGAGGGCGTAAACAGATCGTTGAAGGGCGTGGACTTCAGAACTTGTATCAGAAACCGGTCGTTCAAAACGAAAGTTAAAAATGGCAGAATTAAAAAGGGTATAATTAATTATCTAAGAATTATTTTGTGTATTAAAATGAATTAATATTGTCAAGATAGCACACAGACATAACATAAAAATTTTAAAGACTTACATGTGGTCCCCTTTAATACTGCTCAGAAGGAAGAAATCACAGGGATTTATTGCTTTGTGTTCAGGTTGGAGTTCAAATGATGTATTTCCATAGTTTTATGGTAAAACAAAACGGGTCTCTCTTTAGTCAGTATGTCAATAAATATAATATATTTGATGGAGCGTATCTAAAAATATTTCCAATATGTATTTTAGGCAGATTACCATCAGTTTCCAATTGTATAACATTATTTTTGAAAATGTTTTGAGAACAGTTGCTTTTTAAATGTTATGAAATCCAACACTAATAAAGATAAAAGTTCAGACGTGTTAATATTATAACTGTGTTAATATTTTTATATATAAATGAACAATCTCATCTATTGAACACGGAATCGGTTCCTGACACAGTGAGAACGACTACGGCAGAGATCGTACAGGAAAGCATGACTTTGATTAAGTTTAATAAGACGTGGCATTTTAGAATCAGCACCTTGTTGCCTTTTTATTGGCCTGCACCTCATCCATCTGCTTCCCATTCACCTTCGTAGGAAATCCTTTTCAACCAATCAAATCAAAGCGTAATCGCAGACTTCTATCGTTGTGGCTAAAAGGTTAGAGAAGCAGCAGACCGCCTGTTTAAATCCCAGAGCAGCTGGGGAAACAAGGCACTGAGGAGCAGGAAGAACAGATCCTCTCAGGAAAAAACAACTTTTTTTTACAGGCTTATAATAATTTTCACATTTTCTACCCATTTTAATAGCTGTTTAGCATTTGATAAAATAAAACCATTTATACATACTGTAGTCACATATAAAATTTTACTTCATATAAATGTCAAAGCATCAATCCTTTCTCTCACTATTACTCAGTCTTCAATCAATCAATCAATCTTTATTTATAGAGCCCCTTTCAGCAGCCAGAAGGTGCACAAAGTGCTGAACAATACAGAAATAAAAACAAACAATAAAAAACAACAACAATAAAAAACAGCCAGTTAAAAATTAAAAACAATTTAGACCTAACAAGAATGTCAAAGAACTACTAGGTATTAAAAGCCTGCCTGAATAAGAAGGTTTTTAGATTAGATTTAAAAGACTCCATATGAGTGATGGAGCGCAAGTCCAGAGGTAGCTTATTCCAGAGACTGGGTGCAACGACAGAAAAGGCCCGGTCACCCCAACGTTTGTAGTTGGTCTTTGGAACAGACAGGAGAAATGTATTTGATGATCTCAGTGTCTCCTATATTCACGACAGTTACAAGATCAGTCAAATACAGTGGGGCAAGACCATTAAGAGCTTTAAAAGTGAATAATAAAATTTTAAATTTAATTCTAAAATCAATTGGAAGCCAATGGAGAGAAAATAAAACAGGGGTAATGTGTTCACGTCTGGAGGTGTTGGTTAAAAGTCTAACTGCAGCATTTTGGACCAATTGAAGGCGTTAATGGAGGATTGGGAGATTCCCGCATATAGGGAATTGCAGTAGTCAAGCCTTGAGGTGATAAAAGCATGAATGGCCTTTTCTAAATCAAAACGATTTAAAAAAAGGTTTAACTTTGTATAAAAGACTGGTCTAGCTGCAGCATTTTGGACCAATTGAAGGCGTTTAATGGAGGATTGGGAGATTCCCGCATACAGTATAGGGAATTGCAGTAGTCAAGCCTTGAGGTGATAAAAGCATGAATGGCCTTTTCTAAATCAAAACGATTTAAAAAAAGGTTTAACTTTGTATAAAAGACTGGTCTAGCTGCAGCATTTTGGACCAATTGAAGGCGTTAATGGAGGATTGGGAAATTCCCGCATACAGTATAGGGAATTGCAGTAGTCAAGCCTTGAGGTGATAAAAGCATGAATGGCCTTTTCTAAATCAAAACGATTTAAAAAAAGGTTTAACTTTGTATAAAAGACTGATCAGTCTTCACACTGATCAGTTTATAAAGTTTTTTTAATGTATTTTTCAAACATGTGTTTATTATAACCTTGACTATAGGAGCTTATACATTTCTGATTTGGTCATCTCATCTAATTTGTGGTTTTGCACAATTTAATAACTGCGTTCTCCTTCAGCTACACTTTTCAAGTGTACATGAAAGAAAAGGCAAAAAGAAGTCCTTCCATGTGTTCAGCGTTTCTGTACAGTATATCCACATGCGTTAAGCTTGTATTTTCTTATGGAGCCATGCTCCGTTAAAATAACTCTTTATCACTGGCCTGACATGAATAAAAACAGACAAGTAGAGCAAAGCCTCTTTATTATGCCCAATCGGTTTGTCTGATCGTTCAGGATTTTTCTTTTTAACATTTAACTCTTCTCTTCCTATTTTCCACAGAGCTTAATCCCAAAGGTAAGTGTTGTGTTAGAGTTGAGTAACATAGAAAAAGTAGAAACAGGTGTTGCCTTTATTAGAATAGCAAATAGATTTTGTAGAGGCAAACGTAGTTATTCTATCCTGCATTTAAAGATAATATAAGGCTTGCATTCAAACAAATTTGCTGTTCTGAACACTGGGAGTTGCATTGTTCATCAGCAAGACTCTAAATACTTTCCAAACACGCATGCTACCATATATACAGGAAGAAACTGCTAAGTGTTTATATTCCTGTTATGTGATACTTGGCAAGAATTACACAGACGGACGGGCTCATACACATTTCCTCACTCAATAGAAAATGTAAATATGCATTTTTTTATTCATTTATCCTTTTATACTCTGTGGCGTTTACACAGAAATATCATCTGTCTCCCATTCATTGCCAAAAAGAAACACTCAGACATTTATGTTTTGGCACACATTTTGTCACATTTATCTATAATTGTGAGGACTTCTATTGATGTGCTTTCTCTTGCAAGTTATTTTAAAATATGTCGTGTCTAATCCAAACCAATGCTTTAATTCTAAAAACAAGTTTTGACTATTAAACCATGGCAAAATCACTAAAATGAGTATAAATAATACTAAGCTAGATGTACAGACATATGTTCCAGCAGTCATTTTCCTAATGGTCAGCCAGTGTTTGTTTTAGTTTGTCTTAGTTTGTATGCTTTAATATATAATGTGACACCCTTGTATCTATAATAAACTTTAGAAGCTCGGAGTAGAGAATATGTTGACCACAAAAACACAAATGAAAAAGTATGTCATGCTTCAGGTGTTGAAAGTTTTGGTTTAGGGGAATTACAGAAATAACCATTATTTAAATTACACCACATCTGCCTGACATCCTTATTCGTAACAGGAAAAAAGATAATTAATGCCTTTTATAACAAAGATGGGAAATCTAGTTTTTTTTTTTCCATATCAAACTAAATTGCATGCTACAACTGAACTTATCATTTCAGTGCAATAAGTTATGGACTGCAGCTGCATATGAGAAAAAGGTATTG
Source organism: Garcialebias charrua (assembly GCA_038048925.1). NCBI lineage: Eukaryota > Metazoa > Chordata > Actinopteri > Cyprinodontiformes > Rivulidae > Garcialebias > Garcialebias charrua. The sequence continues at coordinate 12,731 of JBBPBX010020879.1, read as the reverse complement.
AGAAGTGGATTTTGCTGTGATTGTTTCGTTTTATCGTTCCCCTTGTGGTTCACACAAACATGCACGCTGCGTCCGCACATATGTTTGATACCCACACAGACACACTCAGGGGGTGACATCACTGCAGCTGTGGAAAGAACCTGATCCTGCACAGTGTTCCTCTACTCAAATAAACTTTATCCGCTTTGTTTTTTCCCATTTCTCTTACACACACCTCAAACACGCAAAGACAGGCAGCTCTTTGGAATCACTTGTCCAAGAGTCACTGGTGGTCAGTTGGGATTTTATGTTGATAAAGCTCAATTTCACACATCCCTTTAAATTTAAGCAACAATCTAGAAGTTTTGCGTCATGACTAACATGACTAACAAAAAAAAGGGGGGTAATACATGGCACCTTTTATTGACTGAAAAACATTGTACAATTTAAAACTTGTTACTACCGGTAATATGCAAGACTGCGTAAGAGTGATATTGTAAATCCGAACATACTGCAGTTTTTGGCTATCATAGACAAAATCCTTCACTGTAAAAGACCCGTAGAAAAGTTTTTGGTTGTGAGTTTGAATCGGCGGTCTGTGGTCACTCAGTGTAATAGAATCAATGACAGCCGATTTAATTCTCTCAGGACTAAAAACAACAAATATTAAGCACTGTCAGAGATTTTCTTGGAAAACCGTGCAGTCTGCTATGTCTGACCTTTTTTTCCCCAGCTGCAAGTGTGTGCAGTCTCCTTCCTCCTCCCTTCTTAGAGTATGGATTTGATATTAATACAGTGGAACGGGTACAAGTCCAGTACAATTTTTGAATTTGCAGTTTGAGCTGGTCCTAACCAGTGCCACAATGTTCTGATAGCGTAATGCTTGACATCACTAGATGACTTCTTTCTCTTCAACAGCAGCAATCTGCTGTTTTTCATTCCGATATTCATGCGATCACTTTTTCCATTGAAACATGTACATTTTTAGAACATTAACCTGTTTGTGTTGCAACGCTGACAGACTCTGAACCAGTATTTGAAATGTAGCTCCTCAGTAGGTGGCTCACTCCACAATGTTTGTCTGTAAGGCTTGGTTCTGTTCAGTCTCCTAAAAACAGAGGAGGAGTCATAGATGAGGGAAAAATCTTAACAGTGTCCAGACAAAAATTAACACTTCATTAGGGAGAGAGAGAAAAATCCCTTCATTTCGCTCGAACCATGGGCTCTTTGTAAGCCATGCCAGACTCCCTTTGCTGACAGAGATAAACTATAAATGCATCTAGTCAGTTTTTTTTATTGGGATATCTCAATAAAAAATAATCTGTCCCTCAAATTTGCTTAGACAAATTCTCTTCAGTCTTCTCTGATTCGTATTCTGGTCACTGACCAAAATATTAAAGTTACATGTTTTTACTGCTCTTGAAAAAGTGCAGAAAGGGGATGATGTACTAAAATCACAACCACAACGTTCCTAACTTAACTACCGTACTGTATGTTTTGCTGTATAAATCTCACCTATTTGCATAAATTAACATTAGTGCTTTTTTTCATTCAACCTTTATTTAGGCAGGTTAACAGACTACTCGAGTAATCTACACATCGATTCCTAGGACATCTATCAAGTTTTTAAGTTCCACGTCGAGTATTCGTAGTGACGTCATTACAAACTGGTGTTACACCATATTCTGTGACCACCGTATATTGTGACCGTAGGGGGCGGTGTTGTATGCACTGTCACAGAATATGGTGTAACACCGGGTCCAATCGTCCGAACCAGAACCTGCTTCCTCTGACTTTGTTTCACAAACAAAAAGCAAAAAATATTAATCTCTACACCTATTAAAAAAAAAACTATAAACATATTAATCTCTAAAACTAAACCTATAATGTGCAGCACCGCGGGCAGTGGTGTGGGTTCTTCGACCGCCCCACTGTTTTTAAGTTTCGTTTTTTTACATGCTGCACGTTTCTTTCACTTTTGCAGCTTAATAATAATAACTAATGGTTCTGGTTTTCCTGTGACTTATTTGCAGTATGATAAATGGTAGGAGCATGATACTGTATATGCTGCCAATGTTTTTGTTTTTGTTTGTTTTTTTGGTAAATAATAAATTACGATATTTTTTGTGATTTTATTTAATTAATTAATTAATTCATTCATTCATTCATTCAACCTTTATTTAGTCAGGTAAATCTCATTGAGCCTCGTGGGCTCATTTACAAAAGCGACCTGCTAATTAATTGATTAATTAATTTAGCATTTGAAGATTCTATGGTGTCATCAACTATTCGAGTTCAATTCGAGTTTTATTATGTTAACGTGGAGTCCCCCTCATATTTATAATCCAAATTTTGGCTGAACGATTTCATTCATTCTGATATGGAAAATATTGAACACTACCGTTTTCAGCCACTAGAGGTCCTTTGAGTAATATTGCAAGCCAAGTGTCTCATTAATAGGTAAAAGTGGCTATTATTGAGACACTTAGCTTGCCCTACCAAGCCACCTTCGTCTCGCTCTGGAACTCTTGGAGCAAACATCAAATCAGCTGCATTGCGTTTTTATGTCTATTTTTTGTACTTCATTGTGTGTGTTGCCTGTTGTTTGTTTGTTTGTACAGCACTTTGGTTGGCCTTGTCGCTGTTTTAAGTGCTCCTTAAATAAAACGGTATGGTATTTCGCCACATAGACGAAATGCAGCTGATTTGACCATTAAAGTGCATTTATTAAGGAAAAGTTCAACCGAGACGCACCTTTGCTAAAATGTCAAGTACCGTAAACAATTGTTTTTAGGTGGGTGTCTTGGTAAATTTTGAAGAAATGCACAGCGAGTCCTCCCTCTGCGCACTCCCACAGCCGTGAATCAGCTTTTGAAATGCAGCTGATTTGACCATCAAAGTGCATTTATTAAGGAAAAGTTGAACTGAGACACAACTTTGCTATAATGTCAAACAACAACAAATTATTGTTTTTAAGTGTTAATCTTGTTAAATTCTTGTTAAGTCCTCCCGTGCATGCTCCCATCGATTTTTGGCATGACATTGGCCCACGTTTCCGGGGGTGGTCAGCGGTGACACATAACAAACGCGACGTGTCAGCGGTGACTCAAAATAGATGCATCTTATATGGCAAAGCGATGTATTTGATATCTAATCTGAAAATAATTAAATAAACACTAATTTTAAACATAACAGCCATTTACGAGCGTCCTGATATCCCATCAGAGCTGCCCCCTTGAAGTAAGCATTTCTGCTTCTACCTTTAAAATAACCTCTGCCCCTAAAAGTTCAGTCATGGGCAATTTAACTAAAACACGAAAATATAATTAAACAGCACAACTAAATTGGAAATTAGTTTTACAGTTCAAGTGGATCTTTAATAAAACTTTGATTATTCATTAAAAATATGAGATGAATGATTGATGGGTATGTAACGTACATCATGTATCAAAAACAACGGTGCCAGTTTGTCAAAACAACAGTGATCAAAATGTCAAAAAGACAGTCCAATTCACTTGCATAAAAAAAAGTATTCTCAATGTACAACTACCATATTTTTCAAACTGTGCACCAGATTATATAGCGCATTAAACAAAACAAAACGGTCATAAGTCAAACTTTATTCAACTCATTCACAATAACTCTCAACTTTAAGTTGTACAACATAAAATGAGTTCAATGTCAGTAAGCACAACCAGAATGAATACATAAGGCTTACTGTCGATTTTTGAGAAAATTTAAGGATTTTAAGTGTGCCTTATAATCTGAAAAATACGGTAAACAACCAAGAATTAAAGCACACAAAGGCAGTGGCAGTGGGGATACTACTGGAGCAGGTGTGAGTGGTGTATTTAAGGCCATTTGTAATGCTACTTGCGTTCAGACATCGTTTGGTTTACAAATTAATAACTGAATGTAAGTGTGAATCATTTACCATCTAGCTAAAAACTTACGACATAATCACACTGACATGTTTATGTAACCTTGTGTTGTGCTTTTTTTTTGGGATGTGATTTGTTATTTCCCTATTCAGTCACCCAGAACGAAAGGCCAATGGTAAAATTAACCCTCCTGCTGCCATTGGGTCAAAATAACCCAAGAGGCCTCGTTGGTCATTTTGACCCAAAGGCAGCAGGAGGTTTAAGCACGTTGGTGAAGAAACATAATTTGAGTCCTTTCATGTTATTTTTATTTTTTTGAAGTAAATCATTTTCTGTACCTGTGGTCTTTATTCTTTCTACTGTTTTTCTTGGCTTTTCTTCGTGTCTCTCTGCCTCAGTTTATGCACTGTTGAACAAAATGTAATTATTCACATAATCACATAATAATTGCGTGTCTGGAATGAAACAGTGCACAGTAGTTGAAGGTAATTTTTAATATCTGTAATAGCATGGAACTTTCCATAATTAATCCGTCCCTCCCTTCCACCGTGTCTGTCAATTTTGATTTTATTTCTGTTTCATTCCTTTTTATGCTGGTTTATTCTCACTGTTCTTTGTGCTCAGCTCAGGTTTTATCCCCCTCCTGTCGTTAGCGCACCTCCTTTCCCTTGGTTACCTCGTTTCATCTGTTCTTAACTGTTTTCCTCCACCCATTTTGCCCTTACTCTGTTATTCTTGTTAAGTATAGATTTCTGCCAAGTTCAGCACTGCTAAGGATCAGAATATAGTTGTCGTTGGCCTTGACTAACTAACTTTCTTTCTTTTAGTCCGTCTTTCGCATATTTTTTCCTCTTCTCACAAAACTTCCTTTTTGGATATCTGTGTTGATATTAAGTCCCTTAGCTCTCGGTTGTTTAACCTGAGCATCTGCAGTACTTACCGTGTTAACTAATGTTGACACGAATATTGTTTGGAAAGAAAACCAGAAAGGTGATTTGGTGACCTTGTTTGATTTCCAAACAGTCTACCAATTCTAAATCAAACAATGTTTATCATGAAAAAACATTAGTAGAAATAAATCTTGCTAATTTAATTGGGTTGTAAAATAACTTTAGTAAAGTCAAAACATTTTATTCTAAAAATTTTACTTTTCCTTAGGAATTCCCCGTGTTCTCCAGTCCAGATTCAGTCTTCCTCTGGCTTTGGTGTGTGCCCCCTCATTGCCTGCCAAAACCACCAAGTTTAAAGTCACCGTGGACACCAACCAGCCACCAGTTGACCTCAGCTCCATTTTCCGAGGTAACACTCAGACATTCATGGCCAAACCCTCATACGTGCTGATGCAGTTGTCGGTTTCTCAAATGAGCAAGACTTTGCATTTGAACTGAGTTTACATCTGTAAACCAAAATCATATTTATTTTTAAAAAGACTCAAATAAGTTTTTTTTCCCCCCCAAGACTGACCCGAGCAAGACAGACAGCAGTAAGATTAGGACTACCATAGTTAGGTTAGGTTAGGTTTATTTGCCATATGTACAATCAACTCAAGGTCAACAATGCAATAAAGTGCTTAGGATGAGAAGAACTGTCTGAGCTCGCCATAAAACAACAATAAATACCAAAGCATGCAGCAAAAATACCAAAACCATACTAAAAAGTACTACTAAAACACTAAAAACATTAAAGAGCGACTAAACCCAAATTTATGTTTTTTTAGCTGATAAACTCCCTAGAATGTGTATAAAAAGTTTCAGAGCACTATTTCTGTGTAAATTTTCATGTATTTGTGCGTATTAGTTAAAATCGGCAATATTTGGTCTAAAAACGTGTTCACGGTAGCCCTATGGGTTGAACAGAAGTTATTGCACGTTAATTTTACTATTAGCTCAAATGCTCTGTTGTGACATGTCTGCTCCGTTGTGACGTCACATCGTCTCCTGCCTTAATATAAAAGTGGAGCCACTCCCCCGAGAAGGTCACTCCCCCTCCAGAGTTCAGGGGTTGGATTAGCGATTAGCAACATAGCATTAGCATTGATGAGTGAAGCTGTTCCAAGAATAGCTCTTCAAACTGATGTTCACCCACCCTTACACCATCAGGGTACAATCCGTTTGGAGGTGAGTACCATTTTACACCTTTCATTCCATAATTTATCTTTTGAGTATATGACGTGTTTCTTCATGTGCTGTGTTTGCGACCTGCATGCTTTGCTTCGGTGTGGCCCCACAAGGTCGTGGCGTTTTCATCTGTTGCTGATCAACGTTAAGTTTGTGTTGTAGTTGTGTTTAAATGCTCTGTTCCCCCCTGAGATGAGAATCTGTTCCCCCTGTGTCGGGATCCGACCGTGAGGCGCATCTGAGTTCTGAAACGAGTCCACACTATCGTGTCACAGTTATAGCTCATTTTAATCGACAGCTCCTGGTGATAAATAAATAAATAATAAAACCTCCACTAAATAAATAAACCTGGTCTAGAGTGTGGGGTGTAGACTACTGTACAGGTTTTTTATTTATTTATCTCCGACAGAATCTAGTCTGACAAATACAAAGTATCAGCCACCAACACATCATATATAGCCTATTTATAATTTTTATTACTAATATAGAAGGCTGGAAGCAGCTGATAGAGGACAAGAAAACTTCCTGCAAAGATAAGTGTAGGCTTTGTGGTAGGCTAAATCTCATTCAAATTAAAAATATGACTGGAGAAAAATTATTTCTAGCTGCTATTTTTTGATAGTTAATGTCTGGGTTTTTGTTGTTGTTGTTTTTTCATTATTTGAGAGAAAGGGTGCGCGCTCCCGACACAGGGGGAACAGATTCTCACGGGGGAACAGAAATTCGCACAGCACCTGCGTTCTTTTGTTGCAAATAATGTTGTGGATCAAGGTATTTGTAAAATAATAATAATAATCTGTGCAGCAGTATTTATTTTGCACTGGGTCATCTGTTTGACAGGTCAACAAAGTGATAGAACAGTAATGTTTCTCAAGTATGTTTTTTTGTAAGGTGATTAAAAATGTGTTGTTGTTTTTTAGCTCCATATGAGGCGTTCCACATCCAGGGAATCTGAGCCGTGCAGCAGTCCCAAACACTCGAGACCACCTTCAGGATGCTCCACCCGCAGGATGGTCCACCTGCCATCCACAAACAAACACCAAGGTCTCAGCTGCACCCAACATTGTCGTGGATGGAGGTCTCAAGAGATGACGCAGCTCTGGCCGAGACTGCATCATCTTCCGCTGAATTTGAAATACATGTCACACATTTGGCACTTCCCATCTGGTTCTGTGAACTTCTTTTAGAATAGGATACCCTTTATGTAAATAACTATGTGCTTGTGTTAAATTATTATTTGTTTTCTTCTAACCCTGTGTGGACTGGGCACCTGGGTGGTCTGTAACACAGGTGTACACACCCACCTGTTCACATCTGGCCATAACCTATGTCAGAAAGGGATTTTTTTATAAGTCATAAATTCAAGTACAGGAAACTTTTAAATTTTAACGTTTAAAAATTTATGCTTCCTATAACTTTTTTAATAATGTCCAATTTGGATTACTCTAATTGATTATTGCACTTTGTTTCTTTTGTTTTACAATATTTAATATTTGCACACCTGAAACAATTATAATTTATATTAAATTTAAACATTACTTTGTAAAAATTGATGATGTAAACATGTTTATTAAATGTTTGTTTAAATTATGCATGCATCTGAGAGAAATGCAATTTCAATCCTGTGTATGTTCTGTACATATTGCAGTTTGGACAATAAAGTTGACTTTTAAATTTGACTTTGATGCATGACTTGGAAATGTATTTATCAATACAGAGGTCTGTAAAGAAAGAAATTGATTACAAAAACTAGTTGTTTATGATTCATTTTATTAACAGTAAGTTAATTCAAAACAACAAAAGTTTCTGTGTCGTGTCACACGGGGGACACCACCTCCAGCTCGTCTGTATGGATGCAGTGGACAGAAGAGAAAGCAGTCCCAACCACCTTCAAGATGCTGCACCTGCCAGCCACAAACAAACACCAGGGTCTCTGGCCGAGACTGCATCATCATGGGATCGTCTTACTCTGCGTGGCTGCTGCATGGGTGCTTGAGTCATCACAGTTCTCTGAAAAAAACATTTGAAAGGATACAGTATTGTTAAATTCATTGCAATTTGTTTGGTTTGCATTGAAAAAATATAATTTCTCATAAATCTTACCAGCTGTTAAACATATACTGTATGCACGTCCTAACAAATATATCATAAAAGCTTATAGAATGTTTCTAAACACGGATCTTTGGAAAACAAATAAAATATTTTACCACTGTTTAGTGCTAATTTATAGTCAATTCAAAAAACAACGTGTGTTCAGTTCTAGGTTGCATATTAAAATTAAGCCAAAACGTCAAAAAAACGAGGGTAGATGAAATCAATATTTTAAAATAAAATATATTATGAAACGTTACTTTTGTAATGTGCTAAGTAATAAGATGTGGTGAATTAAAGTCACTGCAGCTGGACTACAACTCCGTTGTGATCCAAACAAAGACAAAAACACAACCGTACACCTCATGCCATGCAGCTAAACACAGGTTTTTCATGTGTTCAGTGTTCAGAAGCATACGCTTAAGCTGTGTGTGATTAAATACACGCAACAACATTTTAGAACTGTTATTTTAGTACAAGTTTAGGCTGTTACTTACTGAAGACGCGACTATCCGCCATTTTGAAATCTAAACTTGGGGAGGGGTGAGAGTTCACCACTAGAGGGGGCGTGAACACAGGACAACCCACAACCTCCTCCCCTGCTTGACTCTCTACACGCCCATTTTGAGAGAAATTTTGAAAATGGCCTGGGGGAGGAGTTACCGTCTCAACCTGGGTTTAGTCTGTCTTTAAAATACAAAAAACATACTAAA
>JBBPBX010020878.1:0-34496 GCA_038048925.1 Garcialebias charrua | reverse complement strand
CCCATCATCCAGCTCTAAACTGCAGGTACAGACAGCTCAACTGTCTCCCCCCCACCACCATCCAGCTCTAAACGGCAGGTACAGACAGCTCAACTGTCTCTCCCTCCCCATCATCCAGCTCTAAGCTGCAAGTACAGACAGCTCAACTGTCTCTCTCTCCCCACCACCCCGCTCTGAGCTGCCGGTGCAAGTGCAGCTCGACTGTGTCTCCCCCTGCTCTAAACTGTATAAATAAAGGTTGAATGAATGAATGAATGAATGAAAAAACTGCCAGTACAAACACGCACAACTGTATCTCTTCAGTTCCACAGTCGGTCCATCCATGGACCAAGAAAAGAGTCAGGTGATCAAAGACAGAGCATCAGAGAAATGAATCATTCCTGCAGGAACAGAGGAAGCTGAAACACCACAAACATCAGGGTCAGCTGATCATCTTGTCACAAGTTTTGGAAGTTACATGTCATTTAAAGGCAATATATTTTTATTGTATGTTACATTCATGCTCAACAGATCTTAATTTTATTTAGTTATTTTGGACAACTTCACCTACACTTTAGTTATTGTGGTGGATTTTGTTGATCTACATTTTGTGCAGACTTTTTCCAATCTAAATAACAGAAGGATTGTTTTTATTTTTTAGTTTAGTTTAGTTTATTCATTCATTTTATATAAAAAAAAAACACTTGGAGACTGAATACTTTACATAAAAGTAATTTCAGTAAAATTAACCCTTATTTTTTTATATATACGGTACAGTATATATATAATACTGCAAAGCAACATGTTAAATTTATTTTGTCAAATGAATAACTACGATTTCTGTTTTTTTTTGTTTGTTTTTTTGTTATATCACGAAATGATTCTGTCATGCCAATGCCAACTAGTTTTAGCGATGTTACATGTTGTCCGGAGCGGAAACCGCTGAACGTCACATGACGTGAACGGCAGAACTGAGTCGGAAAATCTGTTTCCATCTGTCGTTTTGCGCATCTGCTCATTTTCGAAGATCCCAAAATCCACCTCAAGCGAGCGTATAAACTTTTAGGCAAATTTGAGGAAGTAAATACAGATTTTGCCGTTTCCATTAAGCTTTTCTGCTGCGATACGTCAAAATGCGCAGCTAGAAACCTTGATGGAAACACAGTCAGAGACAAACAACCATTCACTGTCTCACTCACACCTAGGGACAATTTAGAGTTACCACACCTAGGGACAATTTAGAGTTACCAATCAGTCTAACATGCATGTTTTTGGTCTGTGGGAGGAAACTGGAGTACCTGGAGAAAACCCAAGTAGCACGGAGAGAACATGCAAACTCCACCCAGAATGTCATGATGCATGCTCAATAATCCAGGTGGAACAATCCAACAAGGTTGAGTCATGTCTTCTGGATGGATTCTTCCTTGTTGAAATGTTTTGTCTTTCATCCAAAAGATTTCTTCAGTCTGAGGAGCTGCAACAAGCTCAGGCCCTATTTACACGGACATGATGGGGGGAAACGGAGGTTTTGGGTATGTTAGAGGAAAAAGATCTGCGTTGACACGGACGAATTCTGTGTTTACATGCGTCTGCAGGTTTCCCCCCTGTCCCCCTTCTCATGAATCCTCTGTAGTAATTACCATGACGGGTCATTAGATGGCGCTGTGAATTTTGGACATTCACCTAATGCGCATGCGTGCTGCTTCAGTCTGCCATTTTCCTCTGTGCTAAAAGTTCAGCCAACAACAACGTAACAACAAGTTAAAGTTAGAAAAAGCGTTCAATACAAAAACAACAGGACTTTATTTGTAACAGAAAACATTTCGCCCTTTATCCGGGCTTTCTCAATTCAAATAACAGGCTGTGTGAGAGAGAAGTTATAACAGGCTGAGATGACACACACAAACCTATGTAAATTAAAAGCTGAGATAACACACAAATACCTGAGATAACACATACATCCTATGTAAATTGACGAATCACACATCACACCGTAACAGTAGGGGTTTCTTAAAGATCCACTGACGTGATTTTTCTACTATTCATCAAATTGCTCAAAATATATATATTTTATCATTTAAATATGTTAGTTTTTGCAAACAAAATGATAAATCACTTTAATTTTGCTTTAAAAGTGATTTTGAACTTCAAGCTGTGTTTAATCGTGGGAAATCCGTTTACACCCGAACGCACCATCTGTGATGTAATGTCCAGAGTTGAGGCAGAGCTCTGAGCTTGTCACGGTGTGCGCAGCTCCACATGAAGGTCAGTCTGATACAGCATCAGACCTAAATTAGATCCTGTTGTTTCTTGTTCCATCACCCAAACTATTTTCTGCTTCCCAAAATGAAGACAAATAGCTCAAATCTTCACCTAGATTGATAAATTAGTCAAGTTTTAAAATGTCCGCTATTGAAGAGACTGGAGCCCTCTGCCTCTCACTCTGGACATTACGTCACAGATGGTGCGTTCAGGTGTAAACGGATTTCCCATGATTAAACACGGCTTGAAGTTCAAAATCACTTTTAAAGCAAAATTAAAGTGATTTATCATTTTGTTTGCAAAAACTAACATATTTAAATGATAAAATATATATATTTTGAGCAATTTGATGAGTAGTAGAAAAATCATGTCAGTGGATCTTTCAGGTCTTTGTAGTCTAATTCACGGAAACGGCTCCTCTGTTGTCATCAGGTGTGAACCGTCTGGGAATCAGACCTAAGGCTGCACTATATGTTTTTGAAAGTTGGAACCTGAACCAGTGATTACTTTCAGTAAGTTTCATCAAAATCTGTCCTGTGGTTCATAAACTATTTTGCAAAATAGTACCCGTTAAAACACGGAGCTAACAGCTAACACATCTACGGTTCTAAAACTTCAAATTTTAGCTCAAACATTTCCTACAGCTAAAAGTTTGTAAATGTCCATCCAGTGATTACTTTCTGTAAGTTTCATCAAAATCTATCCTGTGGTTCATAAGCTATTTTGCAAAATAGTACCCATTAAAACACGGAGCTAACAGCTAACACTGTTTCTGTTGCTTTCAACACCAGCTGATTTGTATTCAATCGATTTATTTATGATCTGTAATGTTTTTATGTCTTTCGTGTTGTACTTCATTGTGTGTTGCCTGTTGTTTGTCCAGCACTTTGGTGTAGACTTGTTCCTGTTGAAAGTGCTTTACAAATAAAATGGTATGGTATGATAACACATCTACGGTTCTAAAACTTCAAATTTTAGCTTAAACATCTCCTACAGCTAAAAGTTTGTAAATGTCCATCCAGTGATTACTTTCTGTAAGGTTCATCAAAATCTGTCCTGTGGTTCTTGAGCTATTTTGCATTGCCAACTAGGGCTGCAACAAACGATTATTTCAATAATCGATTAATCGGCCGATTATTTTTTCGATTAATCGATGAATCGGCAAAAAAAAAAAAGGAAACAAGTTTTAATTATCACCTCTTTATTCCAAAATTTGACTGACATATCAAATCGCACAAAAAACAGGTTGCTACTTGACTATTCTGTTAGTAAAATATTGAATAATTAAAAAATAAAGTTAGTCAGCTTCAATAAAAAATAAATGTACACAAACATATATACAAATGTATGATTTATACCTGCACAAAATGTAGCTACTTTGTAAAATGTGTTTTTGAGGGACAAGTGTAACCTGGATTAAAGGTGTGGATTGTTTTAACCTGGATGGGGCAGCTGTGGCTGAGTTGTTAGAGCAGTCGTCCTCCAATGCAAGAGTTGAGGGTTGGAATCCACCAGCAGTCACATGCCTAAGTGTCCATGGGCAAGACACTGAACCCCATGTTTGTGCCCCATTGGTGTATGAATGTGAGCTAAAGCTCTGATTAGTCTCTTTAGAATGATTTGTTCTTTGTTTTTTGTTTTTTTGTTTTTTTTTTTCCATTTATAGATGGCCTCCCTTCACACCTTATAGCCATCCTCTCACTCCAATATTTTTTTTTATTATTTTTTTTTATTTTTTTTTTATTTTTTTATTTTTTTTTTTTTTTTATTTTTTTTTAATAGAGAAAGAAAGAAAAGAGAAAGTGAGACAACAAAACAAAACAAAACAACAAAACAACAATTGTCCACAGAAAGAGCACAAGGCAAACACACCAAACCTCCGTCCACAATCCTGCAAAGCACATGACAGAACACAACAACGAAACATACAAGCATAAAGACTGATAATATTCATGACCTTGCAAATATTTCTATAAATACACATACCCATACCTACAAATATATATACAATATACATACATATATATTTATATTCATTTATATACCCATCTACATACATCTACTATACATCCCTGCATCCATTTGTGTGTGGTTGTGAGCATGCATAAGTGAATGAGGTTCCTCCAATAGAACATTTAGTAGCGACTGTGAAGCATCAGAGACCCGTCCCCCCAAAGCCCGAGACAGACGAAGGGGCGATCAAAGCCCAAGACCCCAGGAAGGACCCCGAGCCCAGAGTCCCCAGGACCACCCGAACAGGACGAGCCACTCGTCCACTCCCCAGATCCGACCAAGTGGAAGAACCGGACGAACCCCACCAGGGACCACACACAATGACCCCCCGGGGTCAACAGCGACAATACACAGGCCCCCGCCGGAGCCCGCTGCACCGACGTAGCCCCAGGGCCGGTCACCGAGGCTCGGGCACCGGGGACGCCCATCCCTCAGGTCCAGACCTGACAGGACCAGAGGACCCGAGCCCCACCAGGCAGCCACCAGGCCGAGCTGACAAACGCCCAAGCGCCCAGCCCCAGATAGTGAGGGCCCCAAGCACGCCCGTAGGCAGAGGAACACCCACCAGGGGGCCACGTGGCAGGAGCGCGACACTGGGTAGCCTCAGAAGTATCAGAGAGGGGGCAGTCCAAGTCCCAGCCTGACACTTAAACATTCATACACAGACACACTCATTCAGACCCACCCTCATCCTCACCCTCAGTCACAGAAAGACAAACAATAACGACACGCTCCATTCATAATCCCGATGCACACTCTATACCCCCTAGGTCCAAGACATGTACCTGCTCCCTACATGGGGCAGCCCACATCCAAACCCAGGAGGTAGACCCATTCATTCTGGGGTGGAGAGCAGCAGACGTCCAAGATCCGGCCCACCCCGCGCCCTGCCGACAGGACAGGACAGGACACCCGAGCCCAAGCAGCCCCAGAGGGAGCGCACTGCCAGCCCCGCCCACGGCGAACCCACAGGCCCCGAACCCCCCCACACCCCAGCACAACCCCTGACGGCCCACCCCCAGAATGTCCGCAAGGCAACCAGGGGGGTAAGAGAAAAATAAATAAATAATATATAAATAAATACATAATAAATAAAATTGAAATTAACAAATCAAGACCCCGACACACACACCCCCGTCCCCAAATGTACTGTTGGTGAGTGTTGTTGTAAAGTGTATTTAAAAAGGAAAGAGAAGGAGCAAAGGCTGGCATTATACCAGTTTCCCCTCCACTCCAACTCTAACCCAGGCCCTAATTGTCTAGATGCATAATGTTGAGTGAGCATAGGCATGGGGGCGAGATTGATGTCATCCCGCCACCCATAGCCATAGTGCTCACTCCATTCCCTATATGTGACTTTTATGAAGATGTTTATGAATGAATGTCTAAAGTGTATATAAAATTGAGTCCCAGGTGCTCTTAACAACAGAGATGTAAAACCATTGCAGCACACCCGAGACCCAAATTCCCTACATGTATTAATTTAAGATGAAGAGGGCGGAGGTGCGTGTTGAGGGATGGGGAGAAAAATAACTGCAGGAACAGTGCTCCCACAGCGAGTCAGCTCCCCCGCTGACCCTGCTTACCCCCCAGCTCGCCAAGGTCCACCCAAGGAGCGAGGTAAAGGAAACACCTCTCCGACCGCCAGGACATTGAGCCAAGACCAGAGAGGGACACGGCCCCGAGGGCCGCCAACAGCAGAACCAACAGCCCACACCCGCCAGGGCCGCCACGACCCCTGCGAACCGCAGTCAGCCCGCCGTCCAAGAGGACACAAAATCCCACATGGACGACACGGCCAAGAGCGCCCGCCCAACCGTCGACAGAGCCAGGAAGCATCAAGAACAGGCCCCAACCGGGGCCCGCACACCGGCCAAGTATAGTCCAAGACCATCATCCAGGACATCCACTTAATCCCCACCCCAGAAGAAATACTATACCCACCCTTCATATTAACAACTTTCAAAACACATAACACATTAGACACCCAAGCTGGGTTTGCCCGCTCCCTCCCATTGGCCACCAGTCACGCCCCCAGACACCCACCCCCCAGCATATGAACCCCAACCCACCAGCGAGCCGAGAGCCCCCGGCCAGAGCTGGGCACCAGAGCGCCAGCCAGCCCATAGCCCGGCGATTTGTTCTTTGTAATCTAGTAGAGTGCTGTATGAACCTTTAGCCCCAGAGGAAAGCAGCAGACTGTGTCTCAATTCAGGGGCTGGGTCCTCATGAGTGCGCATTTGTCGGCCGCATGCGTCATTGCCCCGCGCGGAGGACTGTCCCAATTCGAAGACTCCTCCTCATGCGGCCTACTTCCTGTCGAAATCCGAGGATGCATCTGAGTATCCTTTCTGGCGGAGGCTATCCCAGAATTCGTAGCGCCAGCAGAGATTTTGAGTTTCGAGATGGCAGAGCTGGATAACTCACGGGAGGAAATTTCTTTTACGACAGAGTAATATTGAATTTCATTTACGACCGAAACAGATGTGATTAATGTTGAATAATAAGCACGAGCTACAGCTAGCTGTATACTACCATTTATAGCAATACAACGGCACGTCAGAGCTTCTACTTACCCTATTCGGATCAGCTGCCAGCCTTAAAAACAGGTATCTCCTACGTCGACCAAAAAATTGTCGAAGCTGCTTCAATACGGACAGAGCTAAAAAAAAATACAAACCACCGATTCTGGATCCATTTTGTTTTTCCCGCGAGCAGCAAACTAGGCGGAACTACGTGGGTGGGCACTGATGAAAACACGTTTGCCGCACGTAAGGCGGAAATACGTAATCACGCAAACCTGAAGGCTAGACCGTCCCATTTCAGCAGTTTCGTCCAGCCCACCCGGCCTTGTGAGTGCGTGGCCTGCTCGGCCCAGCTAGGCTGGGTCCTCATGATGACCCAGCCCCTGAATTGAGACACAGCCTGAGGCAGCACGCATGTGCATTAGGTGAAGGTTCAAAAATTCACAGCGCCATCTAATAACCCGGCATGGTAACTACAACAGATTCATGAGGGCGGGGGGGAATTCCAGCTGGATGCATGTAAACACAGAATTTGTCCGTGTCAACGCAGATCCTTTAAGCCGACAGCCTTTTTGAATGAACTGACATGCTAACCATTGCTGCTAATGGCGGGGCCTAACCGTAGCTAACGCCGAACAGCTTGTTTTGGATGGAGGAACATCGCGGAGAAACGGCTTTCAGTAAGTTTTTTTTTTCTGGCTCCAAATGTATGAAGTTAAGAAGCTAACAGTCCTTCTTTTAAACAGTTTTGACCACGTGTGTGCGTGTGGAGCGTAAGGAAGCTGGGGGAGCTCGGACGGGTGCGAGCTGATGCTAAAAGACGAAGGCAGGCTTTGACCAGCTCAAAGTAAGACATTATATTTTTTATTTATTGTACAGTATTCATTTACTGTACAGTTCTGTGCATGTTTATGGCCTAGTATGTCTGCTTGTTCAGTCTCATGCCGTTAAATATGTGTGCGGCGCTCCGTTAGCGGTATAGCCGCGACCTATGTCAGAAACGCGGACCTACGACAGGCATGTGTTTTTGGTCCGCGAGGTACGACAACATCGACCTAAGTCACACCCGTAGGTCCCAATCCCTGACGTACCTCGAGGGTTACCTGTACTGTGTACATTAACTCAAATGCTGCTGTGCCACTCTTTGCAAATGTCAATGCTAGAACCTTCAGTTTATTTTATAGATATACTTTTTATACTACTATGAAAAAACTCAGGACAGTGTTACACTTTTACTATTTTATGCTTATGTTTATTAATGTTTTAGTGTTTAGTGTTTAGATGGTTACTGTTGCACCGAGGGACTGAGAGAAACGCAATTTCAATCCTGTGTATGTCCTGTACATATTGCAGTTCTGACAATAAAGTTGACTTTGACTTTTGACTTTGATGTTGCTAGACATGCCGTCTGTCCACGCATGCCTCAGTGGGAGATGTTTATGTTGTCAGCGGGCGGTTAGCAAAAAACCTCCACACTGAGAGGTGGGTTCAGAAACCTCCGGATTCAAAGAGGGGGGCCAGTGGTGTTGTTTAAATGATCAGCAGAACCGCAGAGAGAAAGTTGCAGATTCACTCAAAACATGCGCCGTGTAAAAGGCCCCTTACAAAGCTGTTGTTGCTAGTATCACTCAGCCCTCTGTGAATAGCAAACAACCATCAAGGCAGTAATGACCAATTGTTAAGCCTGGTTTATGGTTGACGCGTCGCATAGGGCGCGAGAGAGCACGCGGACAAAGTGACGCAATTGCATAGTCCCCGCCCCCGCGCTTTGACCCCGCGCGTCGGTTTGGCCCGTGTCGCGCACCTCCGAATTTTTGAAACTCTGCAAGCCTAGCGCGCGTGCCGAATTGATTTGACACCTCGGGTGGGGACCTCACCGACAGCCTTCACGCCAGAGCCTGCAGCTGTCTGCGCCACTGTGGTCGTGGAAACGGCGTCGCGACGCATGGAGGAATGTTTTTTATGTGATACAAATGTATTAAATTCCCCGAGCGAGCAGAAAGCCATTTGTTTTTGTTGTGTGATTTCAAACAGTTCTTCTTCTACTGTAGATTTCTTCTTCTACACCTTTCTTGCAACATATGCACAGGTTTTAGAGGGTACTGCCACCTGCTGGTCCGTAAAAGAACAGCACTTTGCCATGCGCCGCCGGCGACACTATACGCATGAAGCGTGCGCGCTCCAGCCTGCGGACCAAAGCGCGACTATAATGCCTCTTACCCACCGCACAACTGCAAACGCTCCTGCCGCCCCCTTTTGGCCGCTGGTCACGGTTCCACTGAACCACTGAACACCGTCTGATGACGTACACTAGGGGGTAGCAGAGGGAGGGGTCTCTGGCTTGTTTTCCGGGTTCAGTTGTTGTTTTAACTGCACCTCCGACGGTCTTCGATGAGATTAAAACTTTTTTTTATGTTTGGGGTGATCTACACTGGAGAGGACAGCAGCCTGTCAGCAGCAACTGTAAAAATGCCACGTTTCTTACCGGAGTTTGGGTCCAATTCCTGGAGGCTCGATCCGGTGAGTTTAAAAAGTCCGAAAAAAGTCCCGTTGTGGTTGTGTAATCAGATAGCGAGGCTCTCCCGACTGTTTGCCGGATGCGTCGAGCCGCCAGAGATCAACATTTGGGACGTCTGCGGCTCGACGGCGACGCGCGCGTGCGTGTGCAGGCTGCCGTCGCGCCGCTTCGATCACTCGAATCTCGCCGCTTCCTTGTTCGCCGTGACTCCACGCGTCTCCTCCATAGACTTTGAATGTAAACCGGTGTTATCCGGCCGCTTCGGCCGCTCGACAAAGGGGGCAGTGGGTAGGAGGCATAACAGAGCCTTCAGGCTGATGTCCTCCTTGATAAGGTGAACAGCTGGCTCTGGATGTCAACAACAAACTGTTTGATTCACTGTGAGAAAGGGCTATTTATAAGGTTCAGAGTTCTTTATTGTCATTCTCATCTCATGTGGTACTTGAGCCGGAACAAAATTGTGTACTCAAGGTCCCAGTTACACCCCAAAATAGCAAAACTTTAAAGTATAAAAAAGAAATAGTATACAAGGATCTAAGATGTACACTAAACAACAATAATAATGGAACACTGTACAGGTAGTCCCCGACTTACGAGCGCTCTGACCTACGAGGTTCCGGACTTACGAGCTGGCGAATTTTTGGAAAAAACGCAAAAAATACCGAGTTTTTCTGTGTTTTTTCACCACAGTTCGTTAGCTAAACATGTGGACACACGTTTCCGATCATTTTTATGCACTCGTAAGCAGTTTTTCGATGAAAAACGAGTGTTTGTAGTCGCGCTAGCAAAACCGTTCCAACTTACGAGCGAAATTCCGGACTTACGAGACACGTGGCGGCCGTTCCAAGTTACGAATTTTCGCTTTACGAGCACCTCTGAGGAACGGAACTCGCTCGTAAGTCGGGGACTACCTGTATAATACAATGTATTAAGCAGCAGCCTGAACAGGAGTCGGTTGTGAGCAGATGGATATGAATACAGCAGCTTAAAGGCAAGAAATCAGCAGCATGGATAATCAGCAGCACATATAAAGTGTCAAATCTCCAATTAAAGTGGCATTGCGCTGACTACGGCTGCTCACTGCACCACCTGGTGGTGGTTGGGTTAAATGCAGAGGCCAATTTCGTCTGTCAAGTATGGGAAACATACACAGATGACAAAAATGTGACATTTATTTATTTATTTATTACATTCTGGTTAGATACGAGTCTAACAACTTCAGGATAGAAGCTGTTCCTCAGTCTAGTGGTTCTACACTTAATGCTCCTTAACCTCCTTCCTGAGGGGTGCGGGGCAAAAAGTGTGTGTGTTGGGTGAGTGGGGTCCTTCATGATGCAGGTGGCTCTCTTCCTGCATCTGGAGATGTAAATGTCTGTGATGGTGGGGAGATTGACTCCAACATCTTCTGTGCAACCTTCACCACTCTCTGCAGAGCTTTCCTCTCTTCAACTGTGCAGCCTCCATGCCACACGTTGATGCTGGAGCACAGGATGCTCTCCACTGCACACCTGTAGAAGGAGGTGAGAACTGGGCTGCTCAGACCAGCTCGTCTCAGCCGTCTGAGGAAGTAGAGTCTCTAGCCGCTTACGCATTGGCCGGCCCTCCCCGGCTCTCCCAGCTTCTAACCCGGGTTCGGCGTCTTCGCATTTACCTTTTCCGCCCGGGATCCACCCTTGTTCTGGAACCATCTTCACCGTGGTTCTTATCGGGCCGAGCCCGACAGGGCTAGTTTCAGCTCTCATTTGATTCGTTGTTTGCAGCAGGGGCGGGACTCATTCAAACAACCTCAGCGCGAGGGTTGAATTTCATTCAAATTTAACTACAGAAACGAGAAACCCCTAAAACAATTGTTAGCTGAATTAGTGTTTCTGAGTTAAATTTTTGTTAATAACTGATCACAAATCAGCTTATGTTACAACGTAAATAACACGAAGCGCACACCCATTTCCGCCTTTCAGCGCGACCTGAATGTCATTAAACAGCATTAAACAATAACTAATATTGTCTAACTGTTGCGCGCAGCCAGGGTTTTAAAATATAACGAATAATCTCTAACTTTTACGTGCAGCTAAAATGTCAGGAGGAGTGATTGCTATATGGGCAAGTTGGACACCTGAAAATTCAGTCTGTTCGGATAGCTCAACGAGTTAATGCGTTATCGTTTTGACCGGGAGAAGTGGGTTCGCTTCCAGCCTGGGACAAAGTTATTTTACTTTTTTTTTCTTTTTATTCACATTTTCTTTTAAATAAAAAGGAGTTTGCAAACAAACTCCTTTTTATTTAAAAGAAAATGTGAATAAAGAGAAAAAAAAAGTAAAATAACTTTGTCCCAGGCTGGAAGCGAACCCACTTCTCCCGGTCAAAACGATAACGCATTAACTCGTTGAGCTATCCGAACAGACTGAATTTTCAGGTGTCCAACTTGCCCATATAGCAATCACTCCTCCTGACATTTTAGCTGCACGTAAAAGTTAGAGATTATTCGTTATATTTTAAAACCCTGGCTGCGCGCAACAGTTAGACAATATTAGTTATTGTTTAATGCTGTTTAATGACATTCAGGTCGCGCTGAAAGGCGGAAATGGGTGTGCGCTTCGTGTTATTTACGTTGTAACATAAGCTGATTTGTGATCAGTTATTAACAAAAATTAAACGCAGAAACACTAATATATATATATCCAGCTAACAATTTTTTTTTTGCCGAGTCTCCTCTCTTAAAACACGAACACTCCACCCACGTGAAGAGAGCACCCCACCCACTTCCAGAGAACTGCCCACCCACTTCAAGGCGGCTTTGCGGCAAATGCGTAATGAACGCGGGTGGCCCAGAGACACCCAGGGGAGCTCCGGGCCATTGAGGGCTGGCCAATGCGTAAACGGCTTCTGATGACCTTTCTTGATCAGGCTGGTGGTGTTGTTGCTCCAGCTGAGGTTATCATTCATGTGTACACCCAAGTTCTTAAAGCTGGAGACCACTTCCACTGCAGATCCTCCTATGTGTGAGTGGGGAGGTACCGGTAGGTGTGTTTGCTCCGTCTGAAATCCATAATCATCTCCATCTTCTTCACATTGATGTGGCGGTATTTCTTCCTGTACCAGCTCTCCAGGTGCGTCACCTCCCGCCTGTAGCTGGACTCATCGTTGTTTGTGATGCATCCAATCCTTGCTGTATGGGTAGGTGCACACTGCAGTCATACGTGAGCAGAGTGAACAGGAGAGGGCTTAACACACAGCCCTGAAGTGAGCCAGTGCTGAAGATTATGGTGGTGGAGAAATAGTTGTGGATCCTCACAGACTGTGGTCTGTTGGTTAAGAAATCCAGGACCCAGTTGAAAATGGAGGAGCTTGGTCCTAGTGCGAGTAGTTTTTCTGTGTTGCTCTAGTTTCTCTCAGCTTATTTATTGAACAAACCAGCTCATTTAATTGTCAATACAGCCCAATTTATAGTTCAGTAATTTACTGTATATATAATCTATGTAGACATTTTCCATCATAGACATAAACATCAACATTAACGTTCCTTTAAACAGGAATAATCCCATCAACATCATATTTTGTCACAATTCCCTCAGGCAACATGTACCTTCAATTCACTGCACTTTATATGCATATTTATTCACACACAGTGACATATTTCATGGGCATGTATGTTACAATTATTGTAAACTGGCATAACTATCTTTGAATTGAAACTACTTTAAATGAATGCATTAAATCACAGTTTAACCCTCCCAACACTGTGTTTAGAACATAAATAAACCACACAGCCTGATAACAGTACAATACTCATACCAGGGAATGTTTATGTTTATTAAATTTGTTCATTTTTTACAAAAGAAACAATACAAAGCAATCTCATAATGATAGTGTACAAAATGTAAAAAAATGAAAGGTGGCAGAAAGAAGAATAAATCTTATTATATCTGCCCCTTATCTCCAACAATCAGATTAAACAACAGTAGTCAAACCATGTAAACAATAATAATCTTCAACCAACTTTTTCCAACAATCAGGTTAAATAATAATATTCTTCAACCAACAGTACAAAATGACTAACTCTTTCTAGTTTTCTAACTAATACTAATACAGTACAAAATGACTAACACTTTCTAATTTTCTAACTAATACAATACACATTACGTTATTTCACATATATTTTTTTAACATATTTGTTTTGATCATTTTTTTAAATGTAAACATTGACTTGGCATTTTTAACTACATTCTCCAAGCCATTCCATAATCTAATTCCCTGAATTGAGGTAGAACGTCCCTTCAAACTGGTTCTGAATTGTGGTTTTACAAACAACTCTGTTCCCTTAAGATTATAACAACTTTGTCTTTTAACAAAGTGCATTTGGATATTTAAAGGTAATGCATTATTTTGAGCTCTATACATAACTGATAAAATATTATAGTCTACCAAATCATGGAACTTCAGTAATTTTAGTTGATAAAATAATGTACTTGATGGATGACGGTAATGCTTTCTAGTGATAATTCTTACAGCTAGTAGTAGTAGAGTAGTTTGTCCAACCATTAGTTTACAAGACCGAGTTTGTTGCTGCTCCTCAGACCTCAGATCTTTTGGATCAAAGATGAAACATTTCAACAAGAATAATGCGTCCAGAGGACCTGACGACCTTGTTCGATCCACCCAGAAAGACCACCGGCTAGGATTGGATCCGACAAACTTCTCGTTGAAAGACAACAGCTCTATCAACTGAGCCACGGTTCATGGAACCTGGAGTGCACAACCTTTTTGAACATATGCACCGTTCATACACGAGGACCTGGAGAAAATAATCATCTAGTCCAGATCAGACCAGTTTGTAATGTGGTCTTAACTAGCTCCAGGTCTGATGCATAGTTGCCAAGTCCGCTTATTTCAAGCGGCATTGGGCTTGTTTTTTCCTGGAGTCGCGTATAAATTCGGCGAGCCGCTTGTGGTGGGTTTTTTGGGCTTCTCGCGGACACTGAGCCGCTTATTTGTGCCTGTTTTTCAGTCGAGCAGTAATGCGAGTGGTAGGTAGTTTGTCACGCCCCCCTTCCACGTATGTTACGTCAAGGCAGATGTTACGTTCAGGTGCAGTTGGCGCAAGCTATACCTAATGTTTTTAATGCAATTTCAGCAAGATAGGGGTAATCTATTCAAAATGCTGGACTGTTTGCTCCTTTTCTTTCGCTCCCTCATCTCCAGAGTGGTGAGGCCAGATAAAATCCCCACATCAGACGAACAACTGCTGACAATCAATTTAACAGACAAAAATGCTTTGTTACCTGTGGGTGCAATTTGTTATGGACTGACCTTCACATTTGCACTGGAGGAGGCAAAAACTGAAAGTCTAGCAGAGAGAAATATGAAAAGAAGGTGCAGAGACTTCTTGGTGGAAGCATGCAGACAAGTGCAACAGAGACTTCCAGCTAACATCCAGATATGGAAATCTGTTTTGGGGCTTTTTTGAATGAGCGAGCCGCTTGTTTGGGCTTGTTTTGAATGAGCGAGTCGCTTTTTTCTGTCTGGAGATCTGGCAACCCTGGTCCAATGTGTTCTGGTCACCTAAACGCAGTGCTCCTTTTATTAGTCCTATGTGGTCTAACGTCATTGGTTCCAGTTTTATTTGTCCTTCAATCAGCCAGTGCGCTCGTTATTAAAAGAGCCACGTCTTCACTTCCTTGACCAGCTGTTGGATTAGTCAAGACAGAGACCAGTCCATGGGACTCGGTTCAAGAACAGAGAGATTTTAGGTTTCATTGGTCAAAACCAGCAGCAGCTGAACTTTCCGTGTTCTCCGAAACTTCTGTCTGAATCTCGGGTGTTGCCGCGAAACTTCGGCACTGCTTTCATTTTGTTGCATTTGATGTGACTCAGAGAATCTACTAGAACCCCAACAGAAACTAACTGGACCCGTCTGGATGACTGCCTGTGGGTGTGTGAGTAACGGTTTGAAACAGAAACCAAGACATTTCCAAATAAAACTCAGGACCCTCCCATCGTTTGACTGGTGGTCTCCTACGGTCCCGTTTTTCTTAATTTAGCTGATTTTTACACGGAGTTTGGTGGATGAGCCTGTGTGAGCGCGGGGAACTACGACGGGCCTGCCGCTCCGCCCCGGTGTCACAGCCGCTCGGCTACGCACACTCCCGCACCGTGTCCCGGTTTCCACCTTACCTGCCGTGTCGCAGGCCTCAACCCGATCGTGCTGCTTGCCTTTACGCTCCAAAGTTCCGTTTTCCACCCTGGTTTTCTGAGTTTGGTCGCGTTTCACCACAGACTCCAACCGCTTGATGCGCATTTGCGCACTGTAACAACAGTCACGTGATTTTTTTCTTCTTCTACGTTTCAAGTGAGATTTTGAGCTACAGAAAGCGCAGTGCGCCCCCTGCTGTTCAGAACTACTGGTCCAACCATGGAAATTCAGTTATAAATAATAATAATAATAATAAACTTTATTTGTATAGCACCTTCCTACAATGCCTTGCATTGACCAAGGTGCTTAACAGGATAAAAAGATGAATAAACTGGAACAATAAATCAATGAAAATAGAATAAGAAACAACAGCAATAAAAGAAGGCAATGGAAATAAAAAATGCTACATACTAAAATAACACTAAAATAACACAAGTAATAAAAGTTACACACTGAAAGCTTTTTTGAACAAGTGGAAATAAAAAGGCAATGGAAATAAAAAATGTTACATATTAAAATACCAAAAGTAATAAAAGTTACACACTGGAAGCTTATTTGAACAAGTGGAAATAAAAAGGCAATGGAAATAAAAAATGCTACATATTAAAATACCAAAAGTAATAAAAGTTACACACTGAAAGCTTTTTTGAACAAGTGGGTCTTCAGTCTGGTTTTGAACAGAGTCAGATCAGAGGTGGCACGCAGCTCAAGGGGGAGACTGTTCCAGGCTTTTGGGCCGGCAACAGAAAATGACCGGTCTCCCCATTGTTTGTACCTTGAGCGAGGCACCTCCAGCAGGTGTTGACTGGCAGATCGTAAATCTCTGCCGGGCTGATGGGCTTTCAAAAGTTCTGAGATGTACAGAGGAGCAAGTCCATTCAGAGCTTTGAAAACAAACAGGAGCAGCTTGAACTGTATCCTGAACTGAACCGGGAGCCAGTGTAGAGAGGACAGGACAGGAGTGATGTGTTCATATTTTCGTGTGTTGGTCAAAAAGCGCGCGGCAGAGTTCTGTACAAGCTGTAAACGGGAGATGGAGGATTGATTAATACCAACATACAAAGCATTACAATAGTCAAGTCTGGAGGTCACAAAGGCATGGATGGCCTTCTCCAGATCACCACGGCTGAGAAATGACTTGACTTTGGAGAGCAGACGGAGCTGGAAAAAGCTGGTCTTGACAACAGAACTGATCTGTTTATCAAACTTTAAGTTGGAGTCAAGCTGCACTCCAAGATTTCTGACCACCGGGTTGAAGTGGGGGAGGGGAAAACCAACACTGGGACTGGGAAGGATGTTGCTGGTGTCACCAGGTGCACTAAATAAAATGCATTCAGTTTTATCTGTGTTTAGGTGGAGGAAGTTTTGAGAGAGCCAGTGCTTAATGTCATTTAAGCAGTTGACAAGAGTGTTTGAACTGGGTGAGGGGTTGGGAGTGACTGGCAGATAGATTTGTAAATCGTCTGCATACATGTGAAAAGACAGGTTATGACGTGCAATGATTGATCCTAATGGCAGCATGTAAAGAGAGAAGAGGACTGGCCCTAGAATAGATCCCTGTGGTACGCCAGAGGTCAGAGGGGTTGATGAAGAGGAGGACAGATCGCCTATCATGACAGAAAAAGTTCTCCCAGACAGGTAAGATTTGAACCACTCAAGCACAGCTCCCTGGAGGCCAACCTGCTGAGACAAGCGGTTGATTAGTACCTGATGGTCGACGGTGTCAAAAGCTGCTGAGAGGTCTAACATCACCAGCAGAGCAGGGTTTTTTGCATCCAGGGACAGAAGAATGTCATTCTGTACTTTGAGCAGTGCAGATTCAGTACTGTGACGAGCTCGAAAACCTGACTGAAATTTTTCAAACAGGTTGTTGAGTTCTAGAAAAGATTGAAGTTGAATAAAAACAATCTTTTCTAGGACCTTTGATAGAAATGACAGATGGGAAACTGGTCTGAAATTAGAGAGAGCTGTAGGATCTAGGCCTGGTTTTTTGAGAAGAGGCCTGACCACAGCATGTTTGAAAGCAGATGGCACAAAACCTGAAGATAGACAGCTGTTAATAAATGACAAAACACAAGGACCAATTACATCAAAGGACTGTTTGAACATTTTAGAGGGAATGATGTCCAGAGAACAGTTAGTTGGTTTCATCTGCTGAACCACCTTGGTGAGGTGAGGCAGTGAAACCAGGTCGAACTGGTCAAAAACAGCTGTGGTTATTGCAGACGCACAAGACTGGATGGTGTTGGATGAACTGACAATGTTCTGTCTGATAGAGTCTATTTTGTTGACAAAATAGCTCTGAAAGTCATCGCAGGTAGACTGTGTGGCAGTTTTCAGAACATTGACAGATGGGTTGATGACAGACTGGAGTGTGCTGAAAAGCGTCCTCGGCCGGTTGGAGCTGGTGGAGATTAAATTGGAGAGGTACTGTGACTTGGCCTGTTTCACAGCATTATGATACTCACAGAGACAGTCTCTCAGTATTCCTTGAGATACATGAAGCCGGTCGCGCTTCCATATTCGCTCTGCTTTTCTGCAACGTTGTCGAAGAGCTCGCGTCGTTTCGTTGAGCCATGGTGAAGGTTTGTTCTTTGAAGATGCCTGTTTGAGAGGAGCGATGGAGTCCAAGATCGTCGTGCAGGTGTGATGGAAGGAGGTGATGAAGTCCTCAGGATGTAGAGATGGGTCCAGGCTGACAGCAGAGCAAAATTCAGTGCTCTTAAAGGCATCAGTGAACTCACTTGGAGTTAATGGGGTGATGGAGCGACAGAAACGTGCTGGGAGAATAGCCTTCGGTGCAGGAGAGGTGAAAAATTCAAATAATATGGGAAAATGGTCTGAAATACAGGTGTCCAGGATCTCCACAGCAGGTATTTGAAGGCCGTGGGAGATAATTAAATCCAGTGTATGACCCTGACTGTACATTGATTGAGCACATTGATTGATTGATTGATGTTTATTCATTCATTTTAAAAGAACAATACAAGACAGTTTCATCAGATACAAGAATACAAGTAGGATAAAAAGAAAGAGAACAAAGCACCAGCTTCCAGCAAGAATGTAGCTAACGTGGGACACGACTATATCAAAATGGCGAATCCCCTACCTCCGGATGAAGAAGACTTTCCACTGCTGCCTATCTCACCAGAGGGGACACCTTCTAAAGAACCAGCTCACAAAAAAGCACTCATTGAACAAGGTGAGGAGATAAGCGTGAATAACCCTGATATTATCAAAACCCTCTCCAAGCTAATCAACACGCGCTTCGACACTGTAGAAAAGATGGTGGGTGACAACTCAGTAAAAATTGAGGGGCTCAAGAAATCAATTGACTTTGCCTTTGAAGAAATTAAAGACGTGAAAAAAAGGGTTGGCAACATTGAGAACAAAATTAAAAAAGATGAGGCTACCCTTCTTCAGCTGGAAAAAAGACTAACTGATTCAGAGCGGTACTCCAGACGTGGGAATCTGAAACTTTACGGTGTTCCAGAAACTGTCTCAAAAGAAGACGTGAGAAAAGAAACCATCAAGATCTGTCAAACCATCTTCCCTGAAGGGAAACTCAAGCTACCTGATGTGATTGATACTGTCCACCGTTTGGGAAAAATAAAAGAAAATAATAATAAACCTAGAGGAATCATCCTGCAGTTTTCTTCCAGAACCTACAGAGATGCTGTGTGGAGAGCTGCAAAAAATAACACCTTCTTGAAGGAACGCCATCTTCGCTTCACAGAGGACCTGTGTCCAGCGGACCGGATAACCAGAGCAGCACTTTGGCCAGCGATCGAGGCAGCGAGAAAAGAGGGGAAGATCGCCTACTTCGTGGGAGCCCGAGCCTACGTGAACGGTAAAGAAGTGGATCTCCCTGTGAACTAACATGGACACTCCACTCCCCTACTAACTCCGGATAGAAGAGGATTCCTGGAGTCACAAGATCTGTAGGCACTGGGAGCTGAGACTTTAAACTAGCATTTTATGCACCTTGTTCAGAAAAAAGTTCATCTTGATGTAGAAGATTCAAATTCAACTAAAACAGATTGCACTTTTTGCTCTCTGAAATTGTTCTTATTAAGTAGCGTTAACAAAAATAACATTTATGGTTTATTCTTCCAACTTTTCTGTAAATCAGCGCACAGGCTGAAAGCAACACAGCACATTCACTAAAACTTACATCTCTTTTTATAACACTGTCGTTATCTATATGTTCTTTGAATGCCAGGGGGTTAAAAAATTCCACAAAACGGAAAGCTTTATTTCTTTTTGCCAAACAACAAAATACAGATCTTTTTTTCTTTCAAGAGTCACACTCTACTAGTGATGACATAAATTTTTGGAAAAACCAGTGGGGCAACACCCTATATTCATCACATGGTAGCCAGCATTCAGCTGGCACTCTTACACTCAAAAACAAATTTGAAGGTGACATTCTTTTGAATAAATCTGATTCTCAGGGACATTTTGTATTTACAATATTGTCATACTATAATAAAATCATAATTACCATAAATATTTATGGTTATAACTCAAAAAATGAAAACTTACAACTTCTCTCTCTGATAGAACAAAATCTAGCCGATGGTCTAAACAAATTTCCTAATGCAATTATCCTCATGGGAGGGGATTTCAATATGATACTAAACAATCAATTGGACAAATGGCCTCCTCGAGCTCAAGATTCTAACACTCCTCTAAAATCTTTTATGCAGAGATACAGTTTAAAGGACATCTGGAGAGAAAAATTTCCTTTAGACACTATTTACACCTGGAGTAATAATGATGGATCTAAACAATCTCGTATTGATTATTGGTTAGTGTCTGATCACCTACCAAATAATAACTTTACTGTTAACATTCTTCCGACTCCTCTCACTGACCACAAAGCAATATTTATTTCATTACATTTTACTGAAAGCCAAACACAGAATAGGAAAGCTTACTGGATTTTAAACAATTCATTACTTAAAATGCACCCAGTACAGCAAAAAATCTCCCAAACAATCTCTTATTTTTTTGATAAAGCCAACTCTGAAAATAAATTTGGTGTCAACTGGGAGTTATTTAAATTTGAGACTACAAAATTTCTAAGGCAATTTGGCTCTGACTTTAAAAAGACCAAGAAAGCTGAAGAAAATAAAATCATTGGTGAAATTATGACGCTCTCCAAAAAGAGTCCTCTAGACCTCTCAGACAATGATAAATTAAATTTAGCTATTTTACAGAATAAGCTGGACGAAATTTATAAAAATAGGGCAGAAGGAGCCTTTGTAAGATCAAGATTAAAATGGTTGGAAGAAGGAGAAAGTAACTCCTCCTATTTCTTTCAACTAGAAAAACATCGTGCCAAATCCAATACGCTCCATGAATTAAATATAGAAGGCCAAGTATCCTCTGATCCAAAAATTATTGCAAACTATGTCAGCTCTTTTTACAGTAAACTTTATGCTCTTAGTCACTCTGACAAAAACCCTGAGCCATTCTTAAAATCAGTCAACACGCAGAACATCCTTGACTCTGAACGTGAGATGTGTGATTCTCCTCTTACAGTTAATGAAACTCTTTCATCTATAAATCGTCTAAAAAATAACAAATCTCCTGGGTCAGATGGGCTAACAGGGGAATTCTATAAGCAATTTAGTGATCAACTTGCTCCTTTTCTTACTAAAGTATTTTTAGAGAGCATTGAAAAAAGAACTCTCCCCGCTACTTTAAATCAAGGGATCATTACCCTTATACCTAAGCCCAAAAAAGATAAATTACTTATTGATAATTGGCGCCCTATATGTCTTTTGAACAACGACTACAAAATCCTGGCATCAATTTTTGCGGAAAGAATTAAATCTGTACTAAATACAATTATTGGAGAGGCACAATCTGGATTTATGCAAAATAGGCACATTTCCAATAATATACGACTTGTTCTTGATATCCTTGACTACTCAGAATTAATTACTGATAATAGCTTCATACTCTTCTTAGACTTTTACAAAGCGTTTGACTCTATTAATCACAATTTTATCTTCAGCTGTCTTCATAAATTTGGATTCGGGCCCTTCTTTTGTAGTTCAATTAAAACATTATATAAAAATGCTAACTGTTCTGTCAAATTAAAAAATGGTACCTCCCCTAGATTTAACTTAAATCGAGGAATTAGGCAGGGTTGCCCAATTTCCCCTTATCTCTTCCTTTTAGCCACCCAAATTCTTGCTGACTTTATTTCTATAAATCAACTAAAAGGTATTTCTGTTTTTGGTAAAGAAATTCAAATTAGTATGTTAGCTGATGATACTACTCTTTTTTTAAAAGACAGCAGTCAAATTTCACCAGCTTTAAATTTAATCCAAACCTTCTCTAATGTTTCAGGACTTCACTTGAACTTTAAAAAATGTGAACTTTTACCAGTTAAAGACTGTACTTCAAAATTTATATCTAATATCCCTGTCAAAGAAAGTGTAACATATTTAGGCATAATTATCTCCAAAAACAACTCAGAAAGATGCTCTTTAAACTTTGCTCCATTAATTGACCAAACCAAAAAACGTTTTAATCTATGGCTTCAAAGAGACCTAAGTTTTAGAGGACGTGTTTTATTATCTAAAGCTGAAGGAATATCACGACTTACTTATTCTGCACTTTCCCTAGACTTAGACAATCAAACATTAAAGACTATTGACCAAATGCTGTTTAATTTCCTATGGAAAAATCGTATTCAGGAAATCTGTGGTAATGAGCTCATACGAGAAAGGAGGCTTAAATTTTCTCGATTTCACAACTCTAAACAATACCTTCAAAGTAAATTGGATAAAATCATATTTAAAAAATCCGTCTTCCATGTGGAATATTTTCCCACATCACATCTTCTCAAATTTAGGGGGGCTCGATTTTCTCCTCCTCTGTAATTACAATATAGATAAAGTACCAGTAAAACTTTCTGCATTTCACAAACAAACACTTCTTTCATGGGCACTTATTTATAAACATAATTTTTCCCCTCATAATTTTTTTATTTGGAATAACAAATTTATCCTTTACAATAACAAATCACTTTTTTATCCACAATGGTTCAACCAAAACATCCTTCTAGTGGGTCAACTGTTTAAGAAAAATGGATGTTTACTCAGTTATAATGAATTCAACATGAAGTTTAACCTTGCTGTCACTTCTAAAGAGTATGATATTGTGTTTGATGCTGTTACTAGTGAAATTTGTGAACTCTTTAGAAACAATGTTTTTGATGAACAGAAATCCTTGTTGAATGTAACTGACACCACTGTTGGTAAAGCTTGTTTTTCTTCAACATGTAGGAACAACAGAATTATCCGTGCCCTGTTCCAGCAGGATATTATTTCTATCCCCTCATCTGTCTTCTACTGGAGAAACTTTGTCCCTGACTCACAATGGAAAAATGTGTGGACATTTCATCAGAAACTGATGATAAACAACAAAATGAAAGATGTCTCCTTTAAACTGTTACACAGAATATATCCTACTAATCAATTCATGAAGAAATATATCAAAACAATTGACCCCAACTGTAAATTTTGCAAAGAGCACCCCGAAACAATCAGTCATTTATTCTGGAATTGTTGTATCATTAAGACATTTTGGAAGCATTGTAATAATTTTATCATCAGTAATATTGATTCAAAATTTTCGTTAAGATATGAACACATTATTTTTGGCTTTCACGAAAAGAATATTAATGTTAAAAAAAAACTGGCAATTAATTTAATTATAATATTTGGCAAATACCATATTCACAAATGTAAATTTTCATCATCTTCGCCTTTTTTTCCAGGCTTAATTAAAGAAATAGAATTATATTTATGCACCATTTCTAAGAGTAACAACAAGAAAGCTATAAACACGTTTGAATGTTGTAGCTCCTTGAGTATATTTAATGTATAATTTTATTTTTTATGCACTCATTGTAGAAATCTGGCACCCCCCTGGCATAGTTTTTTTTTTCTCTCTGTGTTCCTTGTTCTTGTAATCTTGTCCTTTGTTCTTTTTGTTCACATTCTTATGATTGTAAATGTATCTGTAGTAAATTAATTAAAAAAATTAAAAAAGCACATTGATTGATTGATTGATGTTTATTCATTCATTTTAAAAGAACAATACAAGACAGTTTCATCAGATACAAGAATACAAGTAGGATAAAATGAAGGGAGCAGAAAGAAGATGAAATCTTATTATATCTGCCCCTTATTTCACAGTTTGTTCAACCAATGATAACCTTCAAGCAACATCACAGAATGAATAATTCTACTTATTTTTCTAACTGTAATACACAAACTACATCACAAAATGAATAATTCTACTTAATTTTCCTAACTGTAATACATAAACTAGATCACAAAATGAATAATTCTACTTAATTTTTCTAACTGTAATACACAAACTACATCACCCATAATTCTACTTACTTTTTCTAACTGTGATACACAAACTACATCACAAAATGAATAATTCTACTTAATTTTTCTAACTAATACACAATTTTTCTAACTAATACACAAAATACATCACACTTAAAAAAAAATTTCTACTTAATTTTCCTATTTTTTTATTATTTTTTTCTACTTAATTTTCCTAACTGTAATACACAAACTAGATCATAAAATGAATAATTCTACTTAATTTTTCTAACTGTAATACACAAATTAAAAGATGGCACAACATCAAGATGTTCACAAAATGAATAATTCTACTTAATTTTCCTAAATGTAATACACAAAATACATCACAAAAATGAATAATTCTACTTAATTTTTCTAACTGTAATACACAAAATACATCACAAAAATGAATAATTCTACTTAATTTTTCTAACTGTAATACACAAACTGCTTCACAAAATGAATAACTCTACTTAATTTTTCTAACTGTAATACACAAACGCACTAAGCTACATCATAAGTACAACATAGGTGTAATACACAAACACGCAAGGTTACATCATATATAGTTTTTGAGCAAGTCCTTTTTGACCTTTTTCTTAAATGTATACATTGATTTTTCATTTTTAACATCACTCTCCAGAGCATTCCACAATCGAACTCCCTGAATTGAGGTAGACCGTCCCTTTAAGCTGGTTCTGAATTGTGGTTTGATGAATATCTCTGTCCCTTTGAGATTGTAATAACTTTGTCTTTTTATAAAATTTCTTTGGATATTTAAAGGTAATGTGTTATTATGAGCCCTATACATAACTGATAAAATACTATATTCTACCAATTCCTGGAATTTCAATAAGTTTAGCTGAAGAAACAAAGTGTTTGATGGGTGACTGAAATGTTTTCTGGTGATTACTCTTACAGCTCTCTTTTGTAAAATAAAAACAGGCTTTGTAATAGTTTTGCACGCTTTTCCCCAAACCTCAATACAATAGATTAAATGTGGAGCAATGATTGTGTTATACAACATATGTAAAGCTTTATCAATTAAAAAATCCCTGACTTTATACAATACTGCAATTGATCTAGCTATTTTTTTTAATGGAATTTACATGATGTTTCCACGTCAGTTTGTCATCAATGATAACACCCAGAAACTTCACTTCACTCACTTTACAGATCACAACATCTTCAATTTCAAATGGATCGTCATCAACAATTCTCTTTTTGTTACTGAATATCATGTAATTAGTTTTATCTAAATTCAAAGATAATTTGTTTAATTTAAACCAAGTTTGTATTTTTATAAATTCTGTTTTCATCATATCCAAAATCTGTTTTATGTCATTACCCGAACAGAAAAATGTGGTGTCATCGGCAAAAAGAACACATTTAAGTAGTCCTGACACATTTACCAAGTCATTCACATATAAAATAAATAACTTTGGTCCAAGCACAGAACCCTGAGGAACTCCACAAGTGATATCACGGAGGTCAGATTTAACATCATTTATTTGCACAAACTGTTTCCTGTCCTTCAAATAGCTAGATACCCATTGTACACTCTAAAAAGAAAACAGTTGATCCAACTTAAATGAATCACTTCAATTGGTAACAAGTAATTCATTTAAGTTTTTCCAACTTAATTTTTTAAGTTTATTTTATTTGATGAATTAAGTCATACTAACTCAAAACACATAGTTTCTTCTAAATTATAAATTCACGTCATTCTGACTTAATTTTATGTAAAGTAAACTCAAATGTTTTAAGTCATTCCAACCCAAACCAATCACTTCAATTGGTAACAAGTAATTCATTTAAGTTTTTCCAACTTAATTTTATAAGTTTATTTAATTTGATGAATTAAGTCATACTTACTCAAAACACAGTTTCTTCTAAATTATAAATTCACATCATTCTGACTTAATTTTATGTAAAGTAAACTTAAATAAAAACTATTCACATGCGTGGTGGATGACGTGTCGTGTTGTGCCACGCTGAAGCTCAGCATGAAGAGGTGCATGACGTGTCGTGTTGTGCCACGCTGAAGCTCTGCTGAAGCTCTGTTGCAGCTATTCAAACAATTTAAACAATTTTCGTATGGAATAACCAGACCAATTTTGTAAGAATTTTTTGTCTTGCCTGGTTTTTCGCGCTCGCTGGGAGTCAACTGTCTGTTGTGGATTCTGAGGTCTGTTGGGACCTGGGATTTAATCCGGTCTCTGGCGTTGGAGCTGGGTGCGGCCGCGGCGGAGGCTGGTTGCCTGGTCGGCGTCGTGTCCGGACCTTCGGTGGACGAGCCGAGGGGTTGTTGTCACCGAGCCGTGGGGTGTGGCGGGCTGTCGGGCGATCTGTCGCTGCTGGACCTGGTCTACTGTCGACGTGAGGATTCGTCCTGCTGCCGTCCGGCCTGTGTGCTTCCTGGAAGTGGATCCATCAGTTGCGATCTTTCCGGCTGCTGGAGGCCAAGGGGGGCCACGGGGTGCTCGTCGTGGGAAGGAGGTGCCTGTGCTGTGAGTTCGGCCGCAGCAGACGTGGGTGTCTGGTGGGTCACTTGAATGACCAGGCCTCGGCCTTTGGATGAAGAATAGGGGACTGCTGCCATCAAGTGGAAAAATACTGTAAGTAATGTCGTCTAAATCCAAAAAAAAAGAACCACTGGAACATAATTCTGGAGATATGGAAGATCTAAAAAGATCTTTGAGCTTTATGAGTGATGAACTGACGAAGTTGACATCTCAAACAAACCTCCTGATGGGTTTGTTTGAGGAAGTGAAACAACTGAAACTTCTAATAAGCAACAAGGACAAAAAGATAGATGAACTTGAAAAAAAAGTCCATGAACTAGAGCTAAATGCAAGACAAGAAAACATAGTGATTAGCGGACTGGAAGTTAAACCCTGGTCATATAAAAAAGCTCTCACTGGTTCAGAGACAACACAGGATGCACCACAGGAGGAGTTGCTAACATTAGAGAAACAAGTGGTGACATTTTTGAAGGACAAGGACATCGACGTGGATCACAAGGACATTTCGATTTGTTACACCTTGCCTACAAAAATGGACAAATCAAAACCTGCAATAGTTGTGAGATTCACGAGCAGGAAAGTAAGAAATAATGTGTTAATGCAAGCCAAGAAAATGACAGGAACAAAAGTTTATATAAATGAACATCTCACAAAAAAAATAGTAATATTGCACGGGAAGCAAGACTGCTAAGAAAAAAAATAAAAATAGTATCTACATGGTCAAGAAACGGAAATATATGGATTAAGGTTAAGGAAGGGTCACAGGCTACAATCATAAAGGAGTTGGAAGACTTGGATAAGCTCAGAAAATGATCAATTATATTCCATTGACAATAACTCACACAAAAATAATAACAATAATTTTGATAACATAAACAATCTAATGAACAAATACATTGAAATATGACAATGTATGAAGATTCAGAATCCAAAATATATAATGTCGCAGATGTTATTAACACAAATTTCATTCCAGTTATTAAAGATAGTGAATATTATAATGAAAAACAATTTAACGATATTAATATGACAAATGGAGGCCTCTCTATTATTCATCTCAATAGCAGAAGCATAAACGCTAATATATCAAAGATAACAGATTATCTGGAACAATTAGATAGATCATTTTCATTAATAGCACTGTCAGAGACTTGGTTAAATGAGGAAAACATAAATGGTGCTCATATTGAAGGGTATGAGTTACATTATATGAATCGAAACAATAAAAGAGGTGGTGGAGTGGCTTTATTTGTAAAAAATGGTATAAAATACAAATTAATTAGTGAAATGTCGACAGTTGTTGATAATCTAATGGAAATGTTAACAATAGAAATAATAAATAAGAATGATAGAAACATCATAGTGAGTTGTGTATATCGATCACCGAGTTCAAGTGTGGAATTATTTACTGATAAAATTATAGAGCTCTTAGAAAAGAGTTGTAATAAAAATATTTTTTTGTGTGGTGACTTTAACGTTGATATAAGGAGTAAAACTGGTTCTAATAACATCGGTACATTCATAAATTCAATGAACAGCTTAAATCTGTACCCAATGATTTCTAATCCAACACGAATTACAACACATAGTGCAACATTAATTGATAATATTTTCTCAAATATAACAGATGGTGATGTGTTAGGTGGCATTTTAATGACTGATATAAGTGATCACTTACCAGTTTTTGCGATCTATTGTAAAGATCAAATCAATACAGAAACAAACATAAGAAAGATAAAAATAATAAATACATCTAAAAAAGCATTGGATAAATTAAAAGAAGACTTAGATAAACAAAATTGGGATGATGTGTATGTTGATGATGTTAATAAATCATATGATAAGTTTATGAATATTTTGGAAGCTTTGTATAGAAAAAACTGTATGTCACAAAATTGCATGAGAGAAGACTTTAAGAAACCATGGATGACGAAAGGATTGCAAAATGCATGTAAAAAAAAGAATTATTTGTATTCATGTTTTCTGAAAACTAGAACATTAGAGACAGAAGAAAAATATAAGAAATATAAAAATAAACTGGTAGGGATTATAAGAAAACAAAAGAGGGAATATTATAGTGATTTACTACATAAAAGTAATGGTAATATGAAAGCAACATGGACTGTACTGAATAGTGTTCTGAAAAAACACAAGGTGAAAACGGGTATTTCAAAATATTTTGTGGTGAACAATGAGGAAATCCATGATGAAAAAGAAATTGTCAATGGCTTTAATGATTATTTTGTCAATGTTGGAACTAGCCTTGCAACTAAAATACCTAAAGTGGATGGAAATGTGAACTTTTCAATTAATGGTTGTGTAAATAGTTTTTTTCTGAAAGGAACAAACAAAGAAGAAATAATGAATTTAGTAAACAAATTTTCAGGCAAGAGATCTAAAGACTGTGCAGACATGGATATGATGTTTGTGAAAGAGATAATGAGTCATGTTATTGTCCCTTTTACATATATATGTAATTTATCTTTCTCAACAGGAACATTCCCAGACAGAATGAAAGTAGCTAAGGTTGTTCCACTCTTCAAAAATGGTGATAAATGTGCATTTACTAACTACAGACCAATTTCCTTGTTGCCACAGTTTTCAAAGATTCTAGAAAAATTATTTGTTTATAGATTGGACAAATTTGTTGATGGGCAAAATATTTTAAGTGAGAGTCAGTATGGGTTTAGAGCAAAGAAGTCTACATCTATGGCTCTCATGGAGTTTATGGAAGAAATGACTACAGCTGTCGATAACAAACAATATGGTATAAGTATATTTGTCGATTTAAAAAAGGCTTTCGATACAATAGATCACACCATTCTCCTTGAGAAACTGAATGTGTATGGCATTAGAGGACCAGCGCTGCAGTGGGTACATAGTTATTTGAAAGATAGGAAGCAGTTCGTACAGATTGATGATGTAAAATCTGATTATTGTAATATCACCTGTGGAGTTCCCCAAGGCTCTGTACTAGGACCTAAGTTGTTTATTTTATATGTTAATGATTTGGTTAATGTATCTGGACTCCTCAAATGTATCCTCTTTGCAGATGATACTACTTTATTTTGTTTAGGTGAGGATATGAATCAGATGTTGGAATTGATGAAGAAAGAGTTTGTCAAAATACAGACTTGGTTTAAACTAAACAAATTATCATTAAATCTAGAAAAGACTCATTATATGATATTTGGAAATAAAAAGAAATCTGCAGATGTCAAATTTACAATTGAGGATGGAGAAATCTGTAGAGTGAGTGAGGTCAAGTTTTTGGGTGTTGTCATTGATGACAAAATAACTTGGAAAAAACATATAGACTCTGTAAAAATGAAAATTTCGAAATCCATTGCTGTACTGTATAAGGTTAGGGACCTATTGAATGACAAAGCGTTGTATCTGTTGTATAACACCATCATTGTTCCACATTTAATTTATTGCATTAATGTTTGGGGAAAAGCATGTAAAACTATTATAAAACCTATTTTTATTTTACAGAAAAGAGCCATAAGGATTATTGCAAGAAAACATTACTGTCATCCATCTAGTATATTATTTTTTCAATTGAAATTACTGATGTTCCATGATTTAGTAGATTACCATATTTTAATGATGATGTATAAAGCTCATAACAATGCACTACCCTTAAATATTCAGAGACATTTTGTTAAAAGATCAAGCTGTTACAACCTAAAGGGAACTGATGTATTTGTAAAGACACAATACAGAACTAGTTTGAAGGGACGGTCTACCTCAGTCCAGGGAGTTGGATTGTGGAATGACTTAGAGTGTGATATAAAAAAAGCAATGTCAATGTTTGTATTTAAAAAAATGATAAAGAGTGAATTATTGAAGAAATATGTATGAAGTAGTTCAATGTGTAATATCTCGAAATTTGAAAATTGAGATGTGTTATTCATTTTTTTCATTATTACTTAAATATAATTATTGTTTGAAATGATTTTTTTTATTCTAAAAAGGGGCAGACAAAATAAGATATTTTCTTCTTCTGCCACCTTTCATTTTATATTTTCTTTTTTATACAAGAAACATGTTTGTTGTGTATTCTTTTTTTATAAAATGAATAAATAAATAAATGAAATGAAATGAAATGTTTTAAGTTTTTCCAAACCAAAAATGCGAACTATTCCAAACTACATTGCCCCTTTCTTTAAACTTAAAAGTCCAGCTTGAACATAAATCAATTTAAATGTGTTTTGCCATGATTTTTAGCTTTCAAATACAAGTAAAATACTTTCATTGTAATGAGAAATTAAGTTGGCTAAATAAATCTCCATTGCACAAATGAAATCTTTCAAGTTTTATTAACAAATGTCCACAATTCTTAAATCAAATCCAACAAAAGAAGCTGAATAATAAATTTGTGACCCATCACATCAAATAGGTTTATATTTCAAAGTGGTATGTGTAAATTTAGATAGTAAATGGTTAAAATGTTGGCCAACAATTCCAATTTTTTAAAATAAGATGAATGAATAACTTATCAAATGGTTTAAATTAAATATCTGAAATAAAATCTTCACACCAAATATCAAACCATTTTCATGATTAAGACAATACAATGCATTTGGCAGGATGATCTAAGTATGAAAATGTATTTCTAAAAGTCAGTAATATATATGTTTGCTTGTAGGTCATTTTGACCAAATTTGACTTTAACTCCTGTTTGATGATGTGATGGGTCACATATTCAGTATGAAGTTCTAGTAAAACTAACCCGCTTTCAAAAACAAGGAGCGAGTAATCTGGTGATCTGATATAAATACATTCAGATAATCCTCCTTTAAAACATGGAGCGAGAAATCTGGTGATCTAACAAAATACTTTCAGCTAATCCTCCTTTTAAAACATGGAGCGAGAAATCTGGTGATCCAACATGTGTTCACATATAGACAACTTCAGTGTTGTTTCAGAAACAGTTCTCAACCATCATTAGCAAAGCACATCCATCATAAACAGTTCTCAACCATCAGGAGCAATTGACATCCATCATAAACAGTTTTCAACTATCATTATCAAATCACATCATCAGGAGCAATTGACATCCATCAGAAACATGTTGCAACCATCATGTATGAAAAACCAGTGCCTTAGTGTACAGTCCAGGAACTTTAAAAAGCTAGAAGCAGCACAAAAATAATAATAATAATAATGTCCTTTTCTGTCATCTGTGTATGTTTCCCATACACAGACGAAATTCGTCTCTGCATTCAACCCAACCACCACCAGGTGGTGCAGTGAGCAGCCATAGAAAGCGCCCGGGGAGCTGGAGAATTAGGTGTGCACTCAAAGACAGCATAGAAAAGAAAATTCCCTTACTTTGATTGAAGTGGAGGTAGACAGGCTTATTAGGTGGTTCTCATGTTCAAACATGGATCAGATGGAACTGCTTAGCCATTGAGCAATGATTCAACCATGGATGATGGGTACATGGGAGTCCAGATGTGAGTTCAGGTCAGGTGTGTGGTCCTGATGAGAGCAGGTCTGTCCATCAGGACAGGTGTGTTTTCCTGTTTTATCAGCAGTCATTGATGTGGATACATGTCAGGGTTAGGCACAAGGTGTTGATG
Source organism: Garcialebias charrua (assembly GCA_038048925.1). Taxonomy (NCBI): domain Eukaryota; kingdom Metazoa; phylum Chordata; class Actinopteri; order Cyprinodontiformes; family Rivulidae; genus Garcialebias; species Garcialebias charrua. The sequence goes on along the minus strand of JBBPBX010020878.1, from coordinate 2,494 downwards.
TACAGGTAATGAATGGAGAGGAGCAGCAGGAGGTAGTAGGATGGTGAGGAGAGAGCAGAGGACACAGGTCTGTCCATGAGGTCAGGCGCAGCAGGTGTTGTCTGTTGAAAGAAACACAAACAATTAACATGTGAAGTTAAAGCACGGTCATGACCTGCAATAAAAACATAAAACACACGACAGAAAACAAGTTCAACTCACTGTTAGGCACAAGGTGTTGACGCACAGGTGATGGAAGGAGAGGAGCTGCAGGAGGATGGTGAGGAGAGAGAGCAGAGGACACAGGTCTGTCCATGAGGTCAGGTGTAGCAGGTGTTGTCTGTTGAAAGAAACACAAACAATTAACATGTGAAGTTAAAGCACGGTCATGACCTGCAATAAAAACATAAAACACAGACAGAAAACAAGTTCAACTCACTGTTAGGCACAAGGTGTTGACGCACAGGTGATGGAAGGAAAGGAGCTGCAGGAGGCAGGAGGAGAGGACACAGGTCTGTCCATGAGGTCAGGCGCAGCAGGTGTTGTCTGTTGAAAGAAACACAAACAATTAACATGTGAAGTTAAAGCACGGTCATGACCTGCAATAAAAACATAAAATACAGACAGAAAACAAGTTCAACTCACTGTTAGGCACAAGGTGTTGACGCACAGGTGATGGAAGGAGAGGAGCTGCAAGAGGCAGGAGGAGAGGACACAGGTCTGTCCATGAGGTCAGGTGTAGTAGGTGTTGTCTGTTGAAAGAGACACAAACAATTAACATGTGAAGTTAAAGCACGGTCATGACCTGCAATAAAAACAAAACACAGACAGAAAACAAGTTCAACTCACCGTTAGGCACAAGCAGGGGAGTAGATTTCATCTCATTATTGGGGGGGACCATAAACAAGGACATTTTTTAAGAGCAATTTTGGGGGGGTCGGCAAAGTTACAGTGAAATGTAATGCAAAATGTACAGAGGGAAGTTTATCCAAACTGCATGCATATATTATGCAGAATAATATTGATTTAAATGGCATGTATTTAGTAGTCTTAATAGTAATATTAATCAATAGTGACACTCATTACTCTTGTAAAAAAATTATGTGTTCAATCTGCAGAACAGTAGACAAAAAATAATGACAAGTAGCAAAATGAGAATTTTTCAAAATAGGTCCCCTCTAAATATTGTTTAAATTTCAGTTTGGCTTGTATTTGTAAGAGTGGCACCTGCTGCAGCTCCAAGATGGCCGCCAATCATCCACAGCTGACGGTCATCTACCTGACGAGCTCCACTTAAGGCTGCAGTCGAGTTCTACTCTTCACTGAAGCATTTTATGCCACACATGGTATTTATGCCTCTAGCCAGTTTGTGAGTACATTTGAGAGAAACTTACCCTGTGCTTGTTGTGTTCTCAGCCCTCGGATTCTCCTGGTTCCAGCTCTCTGCTCGTCGTGCTTTGCCCTCCAGCCACTTGCCTGCCTCACTCGCCCTCTGGGACTCCATCTCAAGGACTTTAGGACACTCTGGAATCATCCTCCTCTTTTCATCCGTAAGGAAACAATAAACAAACAAAAGCAATTACCCTGGAAGAACTTTCTGATCAAACCCATCTGACTGTCCTCTTTTCATCTTCCAGGAAATCCAGAGGACCCTTGTACATTTGTAAATAGTTATTCCCCACTGTAAATAATAAACACTGTTACTTTTGCACCTTTTTGTCTTGTGTCGTTCTGGGTCTCGTTACCAACTGGGTTACCTTTTGAGATCATAACAGTATTCATAGATTGCTGTGTTCTGTGTCATTGATAATCTGGTACAACACCTTCCCAAAATCCTAAAGCTTAAAAAAACAGTTTTCAAGGAGAAGAAATACTTTAATGAATAAAATTACGCATAAACATTGATCTGTTGTCTCTTAATACAAGAGATTCGAAATCTAAATTACAACATGTATGCAAAAGAGAAAAATAAATGAAGTATATTAACATGTACTGTATTGTGCAACGTATATTAACATGTACTGTATTGTGCAACACAACAATTCACTGCAGCACAAAAATTAGATTAGAACAATTACCTGTGATTCTATGACTCTGTCTGACTGTCCATCCCTCTCTGCATCCAGGTCTGTTCTCTGTTGCTTTTCCTAACACAATGATGAAATAATGTCATAAAAATGTGTGCCTTTTTTTAAGAAACTTGTATTAATTTCATTTCTTAGTGCTACGTTGGCTTACTTGGCGTGTTCCTGGTCTAAAAAATGATCGAATGTCATTTTTTCTCTTTTCTGCCATCATTTGACTTGCTTGGTTAAAGGTCCACTGACATGATTTTTTTACTATTCATAAAATTGCTCAAAATATATATATTTTATCATTTAAATATGTTCGTTTTTGCAAACAAAATGATAAATCACTTTAATTTTGCTTTAAAAGTGATTTTGAACTTCAAGCCGTGTTTAATCATGGGAAATCCGATTACACGTGAACGCACCATCTGTGATGTCACACCGGG
>JBBPBX010020877.1:32172-42934 GCA_038048925.1 Garcialebias charrua | reverse complement strand
TGACGTCTAGATGGAGCATATGTTGTTCTAGAACCTGAACATAGTTCTCTGCATTAATGGTGCCTTTCCAGACATGCAAGCTGCCCATGTCACAAGCGCTCATGCCAGGGCCCAAGCCTCTATGGGGCCCTAAGCCAAATTGGGTTTGGGGCCCTCAATTTATGTTAATAATGTGGATTACTGCAATCAACAGTCAGATGATCAGATCATTTACCCACCTAACATAAACTCATTGTAACTCTGACAGTCCTGTGTTTACATTATCCTATATGTATATAATAAAAGTACGGTAACTAACAAACAAACAAACAAACAAACAAACAAACAACAACAACAAAAAACACCAGTATGCAATGTACTGTATTTTACAGCCACAGTTTCATTTGGTTTATTATCTTTGATTCCAAAGAACTGCAACAGTAATGTTCAATTTGTAGTGCAAGATCAACAACTAACAGATAAAATAACTTAGATGCATGAATATAAATTAAACTGTGCAAAAACAGACAAAATAAAAAAAATGTAAAGGAAATACTTAAATAATGTAAACATTTACTTGAAACCACGTAAATGGTTTTAAAAAATAAATGTAACGTTGAATAATCAGTTCTTAAAGTGCGACTAAACCCAAAATTAACTTTTTTTAGCTGATAAACTCCCTAGAATGTGTTTAAAATGTTATCTAGCACTATGGCTGTGTTTATTCTCACATAATTGTGCATATCTGTGTAAATTGGCAATATTTGGCAATATTTGGTCTAAAAATGTGTTTACGGTAGTTCTATGGGTTGAACTGGTGGATTACACCTTAATTTTCTTATTTGTGCAAACGCTCATGTGTGATGTCACACAGGTGGTTCAAGCAGAGCCAATCCCCTGCAGAGATGAGAAGTGCATACCTTATATGGAAGTGCTGCATTTCACTCCTGACAAGCGGTTTTATTTTTCTTTTCATTTTCATTTTTTTAGGCCTTTGGTTTTGGATGGAATGGGTGGAATAGATAAATACATCTACATGTTTATTCTTTGTTGTTGCTTGGTGTATGTTGTTGGCTAGAGGTTTAATTTGTTTTAGGTTGTTGCAGGTGGAGGCGTGAACAAAAGCACAACTCTACCTCCACCCCTCCTTGTCTCTCGACACGCCCATTTTCAGGGAGATTTTGGAAGGAGGAGTTACCGATCCACAGGGGTTTAGTCGCACTTTAAAACCCTATAAATACAGTATATGCAATAGTTTGTAAAACTGAACTAAAATTTTTTAAAGGTAAAAATTAAATTAAAATTAAATTAATTTTTTTAAAGGTAATCAAATATAAATCATTAAAAAAAAATATTCCACTTAGGGGGCCCCCTAGTGGCCCTGGGGCCCTAAGCAGCGGCTTAGTTTGCTTATGCCTTGGGCCGGCCCTGGCTCATGCAACCCCATACCATCAGTGATGCAGGCTTCTGACCGGAGCGTTGATAACAACTTGGGCTATCCTTGTCCTCTCTGGTCCGGATGACATGGCGTCCCAGTGTTCCATAAAGAACTTCAAATCATGACTCATCTGACCACAGAACAGTCTTCCATTTTGCCACACTCCATTTTAAATGACCCCTGGCCCAGTGCAAACGTCTGAGCTTGTGGAGCTTGCTTAGAAATACCATACCATACCATTTTATTTATAGAGCACTTAAAACAGTGACATGGCCAACCAAAGTGCTGCACAAACAAACAAACAACAGGCAACCAAGCCCGGATTTTCGAAGGGGCTTCCCTGGGCTTCACCCCGGCACTTTTGGGGGCCCCGCCCCCGAAGGAAGTTTTTTTTTTTTTTTGTGAACGGATAGTGTCTGAACTCAGTCTGCTACTGTTGGAGTTCAGTCAGAACTCTACGTGCTATACGTGCTTGAGAGAGCTGTGTCTGGAGAGGAGCAGAGGGAGGAGGGAAGCCCGCGCGCTTGGTCCCCCTCCCACTGCCGCGGCTGGGGGGGGAGGGTGTTGCGCAGGTGCGGCAGGTCCCGCTGCCGCTGCGGGGGAGGGGGGTGCGCGGCTGCGGCCGGTCCCCCACCCGCCGCTGGTGATAAGGAAGAGAAAGCGGAGGTGGAGGTGCATGGAGAAATAAAAGGTGCAGGAAAGAAAAGTGAGAGGAGCTGGTGTAGAGGGAGCAGCCATACAGGGGCGGCTAGAGGAGATGGAGCTGGGGGCCCCAACCAGAAACGAGGGAAGAGAAAAAATGTTGAAGTGGCTGCACGGGCCAGCAAAATGTGTGCAGAGATGAGGGAGTGGACAGTGACAGTGAGGCTGGTGCTCTGAGTTCAGTGAAGCCTCTGTGTCACAGGCTGACTGAGCCTCGTTATCCTGTGGAAACTTTACTGTCTTCCCTCAAACAGGCAAAAGGACTGAGAGGAGTTAAAGTTGAAAGTCACTTTCCAAACCTGAGAACTTATGACTCAGCCAGACATTACATAAGGCACAAAACAGAAACTGGGTTCACTGACCAAGAAATTTTCAGATTAAAGAAAATAATGAGCAAAGTCAGAAAACAATTCTGAACAATTGATGGACACTAGCATTTTAATTTTTCTTATAGTCTTTTTGTACCCACTTTTAAACCTCTCACTCAACATGGATTATTTTAAAATAGCATCTTTAAGGCTACCTAGTGTCGCGCTCCTGCCACGTGGCCCCCTGGTGGGTGTTCCTCTGCCTGCGGGCGTGCTTGGGGCCCTCACATCTGGGGCTGGGCGCTTGGGCGCTTGTCGGCTCGGCCTGGTGGCTGCCTGATGGGGCTCGGGTCCTCTGGTCCTGTCGGGTCTGGGCCTGAGGGATGGGCGTCCCCGGTGCCCGAGCCTCGGTGACCGGCCCTGGGGCTACGTCGGTGCAGCGGGCTGAGGGATGGGAATTGATAAGAAATTATCAATATCGATGCCGTTATCGATGTCCTTTAACGATTCAATTCCTTATCAATTCTGTTATCAATTCTCATTTGGGTAAAAAAATTATAGTAAACCATTTGTGTTCATAAAGAATTTAATATTTCACCAAAACCAAACCAAAAATATGTAGTATGCCATTGCCTAACAAATAAAACTTCATCAACAAAAACAAAAAACAAACTAGCAATTTTTGTTTAGAAATATTAACATGTCCGCTTTTTCAGGAAGGATACGGGATCTTTCAGGACTAATGGTATCCCCAGCTGTGGAGAACACCCTCTCAGATGTGGTGGAGGATGCTTGTACACAGAGATATTTCTCAACAAAAACAAAAAACAAACTAGCAATTTTTGTTTAGAAATATTAACATGTCCGCTTTTTCAGGAAGGATACGGGATCTTTCAGGACTAATGGTATCCCCAGCTGTGGAGAACACCCTCTCAGATGTGGTGGAGGATGCTTGTACACAGAGATATTTCTCAACAAAAACAAAAAACAAACTAGCAATTTTTGTTTAGAAATATTAACATGTCCGCTTTTTCAGGAAGGATACGGGATCTTTCAGGACTAATGGTATCCCCAGCTGTGGAGAACACCCTCTCAGATGGGGTGGAGGATGCTTGTACACAGAGATATTTCTCTGCAAAAGATGATAATAGTGGCAGTGTGTCCTTCTTCATCCACCACCAGAGGGTTGGGCTGTCCTTTGTTGGAATTGGTGTTAGGCTTCTGTATAGTTGGATTTCACGATCAAGTCTCTGAGCTACGGACATGGAGGGCTGCTGCTGCTGGATTGCCATAAGCTTTCTGTCCTCTTCTTCAAATACTTCTTCGAGTGCTGATATTCTTTGTTTCTTTACAGGAGGTATCTGAAATTGACAGAATGACAACTTGTAATTCACAATTTTAAATTTATCATCTTTCATTACAAAAAACAAAAACAAAACTTACATAGTTATCTTCATCATCATCATCTTCTGCCTCACTCTGTGTCTCTCCCATCTCTGCCAGCTTCAGGAAAAAAAAAACATAAACATACACCAAAAGAAATACCCCAGATTTAGTGTGTAATTCAAATACCTCTTCTGTTGTTGCTGCGGCTGCCTGACTGTTTTCTGCCACAACAGCTGCCCTGACCCTGTCCCAGATGTTATTCTCATCATCAATCAACATTGATTTAAATCTGGGGTCGATAACAGTCGCTTCTTCTAGGAACGCTTGGATATAGTCATCCTGAAATTTAAAATGGAGGAAAACAATATTTAGTGAAAAATAATATAAACTAAGTTTAGTGTAAATTATTACTAGTAATTATTTAAGAAATTTACTTTGTAACGTTTGGAAAGATCATTCCAGATGTTTTCTTTAATACTCCTGCTGAAAGCAGAGTCATCTGCCTGCACGGTGTAATGTTTTTGTAGCTTCTGGAGGATTGGAAGTATCTGGCCACAGGTTGGAGTTTTGTCACTACTCACAGCGAGTGTGGATGCGTAATGCAATCGCATCAGCTGCACAAACTCCTCTGCTTTCCGGAGGTCTTCATTGCCAATTCTGGCCAATCTGCAATATATATGAACAAAACAAACATTTATTAATTGCTTTATTTATTCTAATTTTGTCTTTTCCCCACCAACCATTGCATACTTGTCATTTTCCATGGACTTTCTTAGCCGTGGGTCTACAGCTGCAGCTTGGATCGCAGGGAACTGTTCACTGAACCTCTCAATCATAAAAAACAGAGAGTTCCATCTTGTCCTCACATCCAATACGAGCATGTGGTGGGGCAACTCTGAAATGCACACACATCAGGATTTTTTTAAATTACATACTTTAGCTGACTTTGATAAAAATGTTTAACTATTTAAAATGCATTCTTACTGAGGAGTTGTTGTTTCTCTTTGAGGACCACTTTTGCCATGTGAGACCTCTTCATCCACACGACCACTGAACGAATTCTTGATGCCCAGTTAGAAACTGAACTACTGTTGTACAGCTTCTGAGCTCCTAGGTTTAGAGTGTGGGCGAAACAGGGAAACTTTATTATGTCCAGCTTTTTAACAGCCACATCCATGTTTGCTGCATTGTCCACGGTGGCTGCCACAACTTTGTCTTTCACTCCAAACTCCTCCAGGATCCCATCAATCTCCTCTGCAACAGCTGCTCCTGTCTGTGATTCATACACAGCTTTTGTTTTCAGGACTTTTTCCTTGTTTTTACCTTCCCTGACATAGTGCAGGGTTACAGTTAGATAGTGATCTTGGGTAAAACTTGTCCACCCATCCGCTGTGATGGCTGCCTTTCTAATAAATTTCAGTTCAGATATCAGATTACTCTTTTCAACCTCATACCAAGCAGGGATGAGATGGTTTGTTAAACCTTCTCTGCTTGGTGGACGATATTTTGGGTTAAGAGTCTTAGTCATCTCCCTAAAAAGAATTAAAAAAAAGAATAGAAACAGAACTGAACTCGTTAAACTGACAGCTTACAATTTGATATTTATCATTTAAATATTTACTTACCGAAATTCACGTGCTTCCACTGTAGTAAAAGGGTGCAAACCTTTCACCACAAATCTGGTAACAGATCGATGACATTCATTTGTTCTTGCCTCAGTCATTTTATTTCTCCCTGCTTCGGTGAAAGGAGAAGCTAACGTTGTACTAGTCTCTGACCCAGCCAGACTCGGGCAATCTTCGTCAACTAAATGTAATTACAGGAGAGGGAGATCATTTATAAAATACAGTGGAAGCAGTATAGCTAAAATGTAACAAATGAAAGAATTTGACGTTACCTGCTGTAACATTTTCACCGGAGGTGGACGCTTTCTCTCCACTTCCTTCTCCTCCGAGCAGCGTGTTAAAAACGGTACATTTGTTGAGAGTCACGGCATGCTGCGTGGCCAAATGTTTCTGCATGTTGGAGGTATTTCCTCCCTTTATCGTTATGGAGGAGCTACATACGTTACAAGTAGCCCTGTTCTCATCTTTTTTGGTAAAGTGAAGCCAAACGCTTGAACGCTTCCTCCGCGACGCCATTTTGAAAACCACATGTGAACTACACCCCGGCGCATGTCTGTGATGTCGGCGCTTATATACGTCACCACCATGAGTCAGCGCTTTCAGTCAGCGCTTATATACGTCACCACCATGAGTCTGCAGAACCGGTAAGCGGAATCGTTAAGACGCGCATCCTACAATTCCATGGAATTGGACTTTTGAGAACCGGTTCCGTAACAGAACCGGTTCTCGGTTCCCATCCCTAGGGGATCCCCGGGGGCCTGTGTATTTGTCGCGGTTGACCCCGGGGGGTCATTGTGTGTGGTCGCTGGTGGGGTTCGTCCGGTTCTTCCCCTTGGTCGGATCTGGGGAGTGGACGAGTGGCTCGTCCTGTTCGGGTGGTCCTGGGGACTCTGGGCTCGGGGTCCTTCCTGGGGTCTTGGGCTTTGATCGCCCCTTCGTCTGTCTCGGGCTTTGGGGGGACGGATCTCTGATGCTTCACAGTCGCTGCTAAATGTTCTATTGGAGGAACCTTATTCACTTATGCATGCTCACAACCACACACAATTGGATGCAGGGATGTATATGTAGATATATGCAGATATGTAGATGGGTATATGAATGAATATAAATGTATATGTATGTATACTGTATATATATTTGTAGGTATGTGTATTTATAGAATTCTACTGCAAGGTCATGAATATTATTAGTCTTTATGCTTGTATGTTTTGTTGCTGTGTTCTGTCATGTGCTTTGCATGATTGTGGACGGAGGTTTGGTGTGTTTGCCTTGTGCTTTTTTTGTGGATAATTGTCGTTCTGTTGTCTTACTTTCTCTTTTCTTTCTTTCTTTCTTTCTTTCTTTCTTTCTTTCTTTCTTTCTTTCTTTCTTTCTTTCTCTCTCTAAAAAATAAATTAAAAAATTAAATTAAAAAAATACATATTTGAGTGAGAGGATGGCTATAAGGTGTGAAGGGAGGCCATCTATAAATGGAAAAAATAAAAAAAAATAGCATCTTTAAAAATCAACGGAGCTAGAGAGGCTGTGAAGCGCGCACTGGTTTACCAAACCATTAAGTATAAAAGCATTGACGTTCTGCTTTTACAAGAGACACATGATGCATCAAATGAGACAGTGGCGCAGGGAAGTTTGTGTTGAAGTCCTGGCAACAATAGCTATTCAGTGATTTTATTTTGTGATGCAAGCATTATACAGGTAGTCCCCGACTTACGAGCGAGTTCCGTACTCATGAGTTGCTCGTAAACCGAAAATTCGTAATTCGGGACTACCTTTTTTTTTATATATACCGCACGAGCAGGTACATGTGCGGTAATGAACAGTTACAAAGCATTTCAACTATCCTAACACTTTAAAATACTTTAAAATATGAATAAAAAAAAAAAAAATCTTACTTTGAGCTGAGCTGTTTGCCTCCCTCCGCTGTGTTACGTCCGAGCTCCCAGGCTTCCTGTAGCACCATGCAGTCCAAACCCTTTACAGGAAGGACTGTTAGTATGCTATCTTCATACATTTGGAGCCAGAAAAAAGTTTTAATAAGTTTTAATAACTTACCAAAAGCCGTCTGCCAGCGCCGCCATTAGCAGCACCTGTTAGCATGTAGCCCCACCGAGTCCGCTGCGCAGTTACGGGCAGTCCAGTTTAGCTGCAGCTTCAAAAAGGCTGTCGGCTTTGTTATTCCAAGTTAGCTGGGTGTCCCCCGATATCTTCTGCTTCCAGTCCGACATCGAGGCGAGCTCCAGGAACCTCTGATCGCACAAAGCCGGCTGTCGAATCTGCAGCTCTGGTGGGGTCCGCTTTAGCATGTTAGCCTTAGCTCATACCATGAGCTGCTGGTCTCGCGCGGCGCTGTGGGAGCGATCGGCGGAGCGATCGCGGCTGCTGCTCCAGTCCTGAGACATTCACAGAGTTCAGGGAGTGTTTCCAGTTAATTTATCCGTATGAGGCATCCTCTTATGGGAGAAACAGTCCTCCAAAAGCCGGCTGCCGAGTGCCGAGACTCTGGAACTAATGAATGTAAAATGGCGGAGGCGGTATTTCCGGTTCCTGGTTCCCGCAGGAAGTTGTTCAAAAAAGCATGAAATTATTATTATTTTTAATAATAATGATACTTTACGTATTTATAAAAACATTTAAAACATTCACAGCTGCAACAAAGTGCTGTACACATGAAATTAAGAACATTTAAACACAAAAAAAAATTAAATTTCATATTTTTATTAATTATGATAATCTCGTAAAGTCGGACGCTCGTAGGTCAGGGCGCTCGTAAGTCGGGGACCACCTGTATTCTAGTTTCAAACCCTAACATGTGGTTTTGTATTTAACCAGTTCAGGGTTGTTTGTAGTGACAACTGGCATATTAAAGTTGTGAGTTGTGAAAACTTACTATTCAGTCAAGAAAGTTCATACTCAATAATCCAGGTATCAAATCTGATAAGTCTCAATCTGGTCATCTGGACAGTTTCTTTTAGTCGAAACGTTTCACCCTCAGTCCAGAGGGCTTCCTCAGTCAGAGTTCCAGCACACTGATCTTCCCCCACCTTGGTCAATGCAAGGCATTGTAGGAAGGTGCTATACAAATAAAGTTTATTATTATTATTTATTATTATGTGGACCAACCAGTTTGCTGGAGCCAAGATGGTTTCTGGGGGCCGTCCTGTCCCTCGTCGACTCCTCCCAGGCAGGCAGCCACAGCCAAAGTGGTTCAAAACAAGAAAGTCCAGGATTATTGAGTATGAATTATACATTATATTATATAATTATATAGGTATATAGGTATATATATATATATATTAGGGGTGTTGATCGATTAAATTTTTTTAACTAATTAATCGCACATCAGTTTTAAAATTAATCGCGATTAATCGCGATTAAACACTTAAAGGCAACTTATAATAAAGATGGATTCATTCATCAGTTAAGTCATAACCTTTATTGTTTTTACTTTCACACAGTGTTTAAAAACTAGAAATAATTTTGTAAAGAAAATGCAGCACCTAACTAAAGTGCATTGCAAACATTCATTTTGTGGTTCAAAAACATTTTACTGTTTGATAAAACTGTATGAATTAGTGTGAACTGAAATTTAGAACCTTACAGAACATTTCTGCTTTGTTTTAAACCACATGTATAAGATCTACTCCTCTTCATATATCCAGCTACTAAGGCAAACCAGACATTACTGTACTTGCATTTTAAGTCCTTGAACCTGGGATCAAGTGCAGTAGCATTCTTGAGCCAAGTGAGATTGGAGTTCTTCTTTCGTTGAGCCAGGTCTTCACAAAAGGCCTTCTTGAATCGCAGTATGTTGACAGTATCATCATCTGAAGGCTCCATGACTCTGAACAGGTGGCAGAAGGCAGGCAGCACCACGATGTACTTCTGTCCACCCCGAGTTTCTGTGACATACCTGTGAAAACACAAATTAATAAACAATAATCAGGTCTTTCTTGTAAATGAGTCCTTGAGGCTCATTGAGACTAACCTGTGTAAGTAAAGGTTGACTGAAAAAAAAATCATTAGAGCTTTTATTTAATTTCTTTTACTTTCACACAGTGTTTAAAAACTGAAATCAAAACATTTTACTGTTTGATAAACTGTATGAATTAGTGTGAACTGAAATTTAGAACCTTACAGAACATTTCTGCTTTGTTTTAAACCACATGTATAAGATCTACTCTTCATTTATCCAGCTACTAAGGCAAACCAGTCTCTACATTACCTTCAAGGCCTTCTTGAATCGCAGTATGTTGACAGTCATCTGAAGGCTCCATGACTCTGAACATGTGGCAGAAGGCAGGCAGCACCACAGAACAGGAGATGTGTCCACCCAGAGTTTCTGTGACATACCTGTGAAAACACAAATTAATAAACAATAATCAGGTCTCTCTTGTAAATGAGTCCTTGAGGCTCATTGAGACTAACCTGTGTAAGTAAAGGTTGACTGAAAAAAAACTCAGAGCTTTTATTTAATTTAATTCATTTATTCATTCATTTAGAGTAAAAAAGCAAATTCATCAAAAAGAAAAACACTGAATGAAAAGGGAGCAGAAAGAAGAATTATATTTTATTTTAAACACACACACACTAACTAACCAATATCAAACTTAACTACAAAGAAAAAGAAATAAAACCGTACCTGCATGGCTCAGGTAGCTCCTCCAACTTTCAGCTCAGCTTCTGTGAGCAGGGGGATTTCACCGTCTGTCCCGAGCGTTGTTGTTTTTTTTTCTCACTGTTCCATTCATGTGCGACCGCTGGACGTGCTGCGCGCAGGCCTCTGCTTAGTGGCGCTCGGTAGATTTACTCACAGTTAAAACAAAGGAGTGCAGGCTCCAGCTGTAGCTCCTCCAACTTTTTCAGCTTTCCAAGCTCAGCTTCTGTAAGCAGGGGGATTTCACTGTCTGTCCCGAGCGTTGTTGTTGTTTTTTTGCCTGGCGCTCGGTAGATTTACTCACAGTTAAAACAAAGGAGTGCAGGCTCCAGCTGTCATCAATAAAGTGAGCCGTGACACCCAAATAGTTATCATTGCTAGCAGAAGTCCAGTGATCGCATGTGAGTGCAGGTACGGTGCTTTCGCTAACAGCGTTAGCAAGCGGAAACCGGAAGTGAGGTCGGCATCCGGGGGGAGCTTTTCAAAATAATCGTTGCGTTATTTTATTTTAACGCATCATAATAAATAAAATAACGCAAATAATTAACGCGCTAATTTCGACACCATTAATATATATATATGTATGTATATATATATGATATATATATATGTATATGTATATATGTATGTATATGTATATATATATATATATATGTATGTATATATATAT